>BQNB010121827.1:5276-20391 GCA_026074375.1 Tanacetum coccineum
AGACCTGTGGCTTTTGTTTCTTTTGATTTTTAGTGTTTGAAACATTTTCCTTTTGTGTTTTACCACGAGAGTTCATGCCATTCACATAATTAAGCACACAGACATCATGATTAGCAGTAATTAAACATTGCTTATACATAGCATAAACAACTTTAGTTTTAGCATTTCGAATAACAAGCTTAATGTTATAACATTCAGATGACATATGTTTCTTTTTCCTAGAAAGCAGTAAATTCCTATGATGTTCTTCTACTTCAACTTCCTTATTCTTGATGCAACTACTCTTAGACGTAGAAGGGACCCTATCATTCTTTGTATTGCTCCTAGGCTGTGGCCTTTTGGTCTTAGTAGTGATGTTTACTCCTGTAGAAGACAAACCATTTGAGTCAGAATTAGCGTCTTTCTTAGTGATGACATGAGGTTGTAAAACGGTGATCGGATTTGTCTTAACGCTTTCATTGATGGGTTTTTTAGGCACAAACTATTCTTCCCTAAAAGTCTTAAAAGAATTAATCCTAAACATTCCTGGGGCAATCACTTTTTCATTTTTCATAATTTTTTTTGATTCTTGTTGCGGGTACCGAGTTTGAAGTGACAGGTTTTGACAAATCATTCTCTCATCAACCTTTTAAGGAACCTGATTATTGATGATGGAGTACTCAGATTTGAAATGCAATTGTTGTTCCTCACAACACGGATATTTCTTACAGGTTTGCAAAGACGGTATTCCTCCTCTCGTTGATTGATTTGCAAACTTAGTATTCGTACACGTACCTTTTGGTGTCCTCCATTTTTCATAAACTTTAATCAAATAACTGGGCTCTTAGTTTATCATTTTCATAGAACGTATCATGTAATTTGTTTTTGCAAAGAGTCAATTATTGTTTAAGTTTTGAGCACGGGTCACCATAGATAGAGTCAAACAGTTTTTGTATGTGGTCTTAAGTGAGCAATTTCCTTACATAATTCCAAACCTGAAACTCTAATTCTACAATCCTCATTTCCAAAAAGGTTTTTGTTGGGAGACAAAGGATCAAGTGTATTTGATACTCATGGAGTATCCTTACTTTACCCTTTGGTCCTCCGCAACTGAGCTTGCAACCGTTCGATCCTTTTGTTGCATTTTATTATAAGCTTTAATTGTAACGAAAATTTTGTCCATATTTTGCATTCTTTCACACTTTTTTTTACTCAATCATTCCATAGTTTTAGCATATTCATCTCCTTTTTAATGATACAATTTTCAAATCATCCTTTCGTACGGTCCCAGCTCATTTGGAATTGGATGACTTACAACAGATGGATTTTCAAATAGACATAATATCCTGACTGACAACTGCTCTCAAGAGACACTCAATTTCCAATTCCAATGCCTTATGCTTAGCAAGAGATTCATCATCAGCTTCTTTGCAAAGATTTAAAATCTCGAACAAATTTTGGCTGCTTTCTTTCAAAAATTGTATTTCAAATTTTGAATCTAGTATCCTCTGGTTGATGATAGGAAAATTTTCTTCTTTTAAAATTTTATGAATCTCCTGATGAGCAATGGACGACCAATTGTGTGTATCTAAAGTCATTCTATGTTTGACAACACGTTGAAGAGTCACAATGGTGCTTTTTACCTCATTTAGAAATTTTCGTGCAACACTTGGAGTAGTATCATCCAAAAATTCTTCATTTGGTATTGAAATTGATTTTGAAACAATGGCCGTTTTGGAAGTATTTAAAAAATACACCTCTTCTTGTGACTTGGCCATTTGAGAAACAAAAACCCCCAAAAGATGATTACTCTTTGTATAAAGTTTGCCGGTTATTATTTCTTTGTTTAATTGTTTCATTTTTAGACGACTCTCTTGAGCAAGCTGCAGTGTCTCTTCCGAATCATGCACAGCAGGAAGATCATTCAAATAACACTTTGCCATTATACAAACTCTGTTGTTTTCGCTGAGCTTGCTTGAGATAAAAAGGATTTTGATAACCTAAATCCATTTTCTGTTCGTGTGGTAAAACGAGTCTGGCTTAGGTGAAAGCATGTTGCCAACGTTTGAATCGATTGACACCGTTTAAACCAAAATATTATCTAATTCCTTATCTTACTCTCAAGTTGAATTTATTTTATCAAGAAGCTCGTCTCGCGTATTTTGAAATCAGACGTCAACTTTTCTTTATTCTTCAAGAAGAGAAGAAACAGTTCATTTTTTCTGTTTTTCCGTTTGAAAGCTGTCTACTGTAAATTTGAATATTCCTTCATTCAAAGTCGTTATTTGTTTACCAGGAACTAGTGAAGAGCATTTATCTTTTAGTAAGACATTGGTTCCTTGATATACAACTTTTGATAACATCTTGCAAGTTTGTCATATTATTTCTTACTAATTTCAAAACAACTTTTCTTGATTTTATATATCTAGCAAGCTCAATGGGTCAAACAGCATTTTGTTTCTTCATTTTGGCGATTGACCGCGTTGAACCTATTCCAACTTTAAGAAGTCCAAATTATATATATAATGATTTTCAAAGTAAGCACGTGGTTATCCTCAACAGTTGCAGATGTTGATCTACTGTTCCCAAACCTACTTGTTTCCATACTAGAGAGTTCAGAAATAACATTAACTATCATTCTGTTGTACTTGTGTGGTTCAGGAATGGGTTCGAGTAGTCAGTATACTGCGCACTCGTGAGTAAACATATAAATTTCTCATTATTCATTAAGCAGTTGTCATAGTTGTGTACCTCAGCTGATCCGTCTGAATCATAGACAGGAGCAATTGTCAGTCTGAGTACCCGATGTCGATGCTTGTTGCAAATTAGCCATCAAAATACAGTTTGCATTGACTTCCTCAATCTCATCCAGATCTATTGTAGCAGCCATCAAATCGAACTCTTCTGCTTGGAGTTGGATTCCTGCCTCTTCGTTTTGAGCAATCAGCAACTAAGTCTGAAGATAAGCATCATCCCTTTTCCTTGTCCTGACTGTGCAGTTCCTAGCAAGATGAACCAATCCTCTACAGTTGTAACACCTTATCTAATTACCATTATTCCTAATTGCAGTACCCTCAGCCCGTGCTGCTACAACATTACCATTCCCATTCTGATTAGCAATTCCCGGAACAACAATGAGCCCATTCTGATTTCCAACATTCTGAACACCTGGATTCTGAACTGCATTCTAAACAACATGATTAGGGACATTCTGCCCAACATATTGTCTAAACTGATTCCCCCCATTACCTCTAACCATCTGCATCTGACTATCTTGACCTAAATTCATACCCGGCTGAGCAATTTGCCTATTACGATGGTTTGATGAAATTCTCTGGTTGTTGTTAGTTAGTGTTGAGTAGTTTAGTTTGAATGCTTTATCCATTAGAACAAGTGTCATGTTCATTGCAGTTGTGGGATCTATAATGTCTTCGGGATTTGGCATTGGTTGTTGCATGTAGTTCTGGTTGAATGATGATTGTGGGTTATAGTTGAGTTGTTGTTGATGGGTTATGTTGGTTGCATGTCCCGTTACTTGGTGATGGTTTGATCTAGTGAAACACCTAGGAGTTATTAAAGGATATTTTGGAATTTGTCCATTAGTGCTAGCGATCATGTGTTTTTTGCAAGTCGTACAGCTCTTTGATCAACCAACACCCTTTGATTGTACTTCAAGAAATCATAACAACTAACTGAGTGTAATCTGCCGTAATAAAATGCAGGTCCTTTGTTTGATGAAAAATAGTAAACATGTCCCGACACTCCATTCTGGTTGTAAGTGTTTAGGAACTGAATTACTAGCAATCGTTTTCAGGAAAGTGTTTGTTTTCTCTAAAATCATTCATCAATTTGAAGAAATGATGATAGTAAACTCAATCCGATTTCCCCCCATCAGTTAGAAGTAAACCTTTCCCCTTCATTAAAACAACTTAGCCTTCTTTTCTTGAATTCCAATATCGGAACCTTTCAACATTTGTTTGCACACGTAAGCCAGAATTTTCCTGAGCAGTTTCACAACTAATCAATAGCATCATAGATGTCTTTTAGAACACCGAGAAAATACCTGAATAGCTTGATACATCTACTTCCACTGATTAATTTCCTACTTCTTTGAGTTCAATCATCGGTTTTGTTTCATGAAACGTTTCAGGAACAGGTACTTCACGGTCTGCATCACCTGGTTCAGGAATCAGATCCTCTGACATATGGACCATATCTAATGTGAGTTGTAGATTAACTTTCATTTGTCTACCCTCTTAGCATCCGAAGAAGACGTGAAGACCATTGGAGACGTAATTGATCTTTGTTTAAGCATAGGATGCGATATTTCAGAAAAAAAAACCCCCCCCCCCGCCCCCCGGGGGGCCCGCAAATGTCTTGTTGAGTCGACATTGCAAAAGGTGATGTGAAATGATAAACAACGATCTTTAGTGGGTAAAGTGATTTGTTGTTGTGGTAGAAGACTATTTCATGGGATTTTACAAATCTTGACTAAACCGAGAAAACACGTGAGTGGTTCGCGGGATTTTACTAAATCAAGAAAAACCATGAAAATAGAATTGATGTTGTTGAAATGAAGAAATTGAACTTTCGATAACGATTTGTGAGCAAAGAGCGATGAACGGTGCACAAATTTTGAGCTTGAGTTGATTAACGGTTGATCAAAGCTCAAATAAGGATAAATGGTGCACAAACGGTTCACTTTGAATCACTAAAGGGCTGTTTTCAAAGAAGAAAGACTAACGGTGTCAAGTTGGTTTACAAGGAGGTTTAAAAAACCAATAAAGGATGAATGGTGAAATACTTTAAGTCCAGGGACTAAAGTGTAAAAATCGAATTTTTGTTAAAACTGACACACGTTTTCTCTCCTGCCTATTGTCTTCTTCGATTTGAATTTTATAAAAATGCAATGAATGAACTTTTAATCATTTAAACTCGTTCGGTTATCGTCGGTAACATCCAAATATACCACGTTGATCGAAACGATGTCACGAACACGATGATATAAGTCTTAAGACCCGTAGAGCAACGTCACTCGAAACCGAAAATCCGTAACGAAACTTAAACATGTAGAATTTTGTTGGTTTTATTTTGTTCGGTTCCTAAAGGGGTTTTGGTTCGTTCGGCGCATAAGGTATTTGCTTGTTCGATCCTTGTTGTTTTCAATGGTTCGGTCCTCAATGATTCTGGTTCGTTCGGTTCATAAGGAAAAACACTCGTTCGGTCGACTAAGGGTGTTGGCTGGTTCGGTTCCCACTACCTCTACTCGATCGGTTGTCAAGGTTGGTGGCTCATTAGGTCCTGAAGGTGTGATCACTGAATCGGTTGACCTTGAGGTGTTGTCTAGTTCGACTCACAAAAATGTTGCTTGTTCGGTTCTAAGTGCTTTCACTCATTCGGTTCCAAGAGAATGCACTCGTTCTGTTGAGACAACAAAAAAACTCGTTCGGTCCTTGAGAGAAATCACTCGATCGGCTCAAGAAGATGAAAAACTCGTTCGGTTCATACAAGACATCAAACACCTTTTGTGCACGTTGCTTTGTCACCTGTTTCAATCGAGTTTGAACCAAGCCGTGACCAAAAAGAAAGATATACAAGAAATAGAGAGAAGGATCAGATGATTAGAAAGTATTTCAGATGAGAAAGGTGTGTCAAAACATGAGAAATAACTTGGTATTTATAGCCAAAAACTTTACTGTAGTCTGGTTCTTCTTGTGCTACTAAAGAAGGGCACCACCAGCCAAAAGCAAGGGCACCGGCCTATAGTAACCAAATTTGAATTTTGATTTGCAAAATCTTGAGAGATCATGTGTAATCTTGTAAGATTTCCCTTGAATTTGCTGCATTTGATTAGGTCATGAATGATGTAATTAATCTAGAGTGTAAAAACATTTTGTGTATAAAATCATACACTTTTATTATTTTTTTGTGACACTTTGTGTTTTTCTACAAGATTAAGTTTTTAGAGATGGTAAGAGATTTGAGAATGATGTTTTTACTATGTTTTGTCATTAATAAAACGTATTGCTAATCTAGGAAGATCATGAGATAAGATCGTGAGATAATCATTTGTTACCGGTTTATTTGTATTAACATTCTCCCCTTTTTTGTTGATGACAAAACATAGTCTTAAAATGCAAGAGATTGATTTACTGGTTTTAGATGTATTTTAAACTAGTTCTTTCTCCCCCTTTTTGTCGAAACAAATAAGATGGAATGCTTTGTATGTAAATAAAAAAGATTGGCAAGATGGAAAGCTCCTCCTTGAAAAATGATAAGTTACCTACAAAACAAATATGTTAGAAATAATGAGAGGTGCTCCCCCTTGCTTTGTGAGTAATCTACAAAGAAAGTTAGGAGGTTAAGTATAGAAGAACACACTGTAGTTACGGCCAGCCGGTTCTGTTCTTTCAATGGAACGGCTTGTTGTCGGATAGAACGGTGGACTTATGAAAAGTCAAAGTCCACGAATTTTGAACATAATTTTGAATGATCATGAGATAACAATTGATATAGCACAACTAATTTTTTTTATTAAAGACAGCATAAAAGACATTACAATAAGACAAGAGATTCTTAACGAAGATTCCTAATGGATCTATTATTTTGTTCTACTTCTTAAGTCTTATTATTAGATGTTGTGCGTGATAACATTTAGGCGGTCGAGAATGTGGTTGAGAATGAATCTCATTTCTCCTTGGAGATTGTCAATTAAGACTTGAGTTCTTTGGCCTGGTTACAAATACATTTCATGGGTGAGCATGGGAAAGGGATTGTTAGGTACTAATGGCGGAAGTGGTGGGACGATTGAAGGTAGATTTGGTGAACATTGAGGTGGAAATGGTGGGATAGGTGGTTCCAAGTTTAGAGTTGGCGAGGGGAAGGTTGAATCAATGAGTAGAATAGGAGGAGGTGCATTTGCCATTCGTTCATTAGTGTCAAAAGATGGTCAATGTGGTGGAGGGTTAGTAGTTGATGGTGGGAGATCATCAAGAGAGTCAATGAAAGCTTGAGGAGAAGTCGGTGGAGTGGAGAACAAGAGTTATATATTGGGATCAAGGTTGATGGCAAGCGGTGATATGAGCTTGGATGGTTGGGTAGGTGCCGGAGGAGGTAAAGTCAAAGATGGAGGTGTTGATCTAGGAGTTGTTAATAAATCACTATTGTGATGAGTTGGTGAAATAGGAGAAGTCGAGATTGGAGAAGTTGGTAGAGGACCCGAAGTATAGTCCGATGGAGGTGATAATGGTTGATAGGGAGGTGATGAAGTTCGTGGATTGTTGAAGCAACATGGCCTTACGCTTATCCTAGCGGTTCTCTTTAAATTGGTTTTGTTTTCTTTAGGCATTGTGAGGGAGAATCATGAGAATGAAGTTACAAATCACTTCCTTTTATAGAAGAAGATGTATGTCAAAATTAATGCATTACTTGTTAATGTTGATATAATCTAATGATTAGATTTACCCTAAAGTCAACCTTCGCTTAAGAGCTAATTGATGTGATATGGAGGGAAAATTTGAAATGAGTTTTTGTAAAATTCGTATGTAAAAAAATGTTATACAGTTCAGGCGGTTCTACCGGTGCCATTGTCTAATGGAACCGACAGCCAAACACGATGGCACCACCGATCGAGAGAAAAAATTTTGAAGAAGAAAATTTCATGATATGTTGGAGGTGCAGTTTTCTCGACTCAAGGACAAGGAAAAAATAATTTTGAGAAACACCCTAAGCCTCCTTTTAATATAGCTACAATGAACGTGTTTGAAATGACATATTGACCATGTGTTTCTTTGTATACGTTCACGAGACAAAGTCATACAAAACATTTTATTTGTATTAAAACAATGTTAGTAAGAGGTAAGGAAGAGATTTGACTAAATGAGGGAGTATTTTTAAGAGAAAGTTTTAAGCGTTGGTTCCATGAGCCCGAGTCCTAGTCGAAGAAGGTTGAAGGGTTCTCTTTAAGTGGTGTATGTTAAAAATGTCGGCATTGTTATATCGGAGGTACTTTTCTATAGAGATATTTCCTTTTTGAACGTTGTCACGAAGGAAATGATGACGGATTTCTATATGTTTGGTACGAGAGTGTAGAACGGGATTTTTACTTAAGTCTATTGCACCCTTATTGTCACAAAGAATGGGTACGTCATTTAACTTAACGTCATAGTCTACTAGAGCTTGTTTCATCCATAAGGCTTGTTGGCAAGCTTTTCCGGGGGAGACATATTCAGCTTCGGTGATTGAGATAGCTAAGGCGGTTTGTTTCTTTGAGAACCATGATGTGAGACAACAACCTACGAAGGTACATACGCCACTTGTGCTTTTACGATCGATGTAGTCTCCCGCGTGGTCGGAATCGGCATAGACGATTGTTTCTAGACCGGTTCCTTTGGGATACCATAAGCCTAGGTGGGACGTACCTTTTATGTATCTAAAAATCCTTTTTACGGCTTCAAGGTGAGAGGTTTTTGGTGCTTCTTGAAAACGAGCACAAAGACAAACACTAAACATGATGTCCGGGCGACTAGCCGTTAAATAGAGTAAACTACCAATCATGCCGTGATATTTAGTGTCGTCGATTGGTCTCGTTTTCGTCAAGAGTGAGTTTGATTTTGGATGACCATAAGATTTTTGATTGGTTTGAGTCTTTAAGACGAATTTCTTTTGCATTTCGTTTACGTATTTAGATTGATCGAAAAAGATTCCATCATCAAATTGTTTGATTTGTAGACCAAGGAAGAAATTCAATTCACCCATCATGCTCATTTCAAACTCATTATGCATGATTTCTGAGAAATCATCGCACAATTCTTAACAAGTTGATCCGAAGATGATGTCGCCCACATAGATTTGGACAATGATGATATGTGAGTTTCTTTTCTTAGTAAATAAGTGTTATCTACTAATCCCATGTGTAATTGGGTCAAGGAGGAAGGCTTTGAGTCTATCATACCAAGCTTTGGATGCTTGTTTGAGACCGTAGAGAGCCTTTTGAGTTTGAATATGTGGTTGGGTTTTTCGAAATCTATGAATTCGGGAGGTTGAGCTACATATACTTCTTCGTTTATAAAACCATTTAGGAAAGCACTTTTGACATCCATTTGAAAAAGTTTAAAGTCATGAGCATAAGCATACGCAAGAAGGATTCTTATAGATTCTAATCTTGCCACAGGGGCATAGGTTTCATCGAAGTCTATTCCCTCTTGTTGATTGTATCCTTGTGCTACTAGTCTTGCTTTATTTCTAGACACGACACCATTTTCGTCAAGTTTGTTTTTAAAGAACCATTTTGTACCTATGATGGTTTGGTTTTTAGGAGGGGGAACGAGACTCCATAATATTTGTTTTTAAATGATTTAGTTCTCCTGCATTGCCATAAACCAAATTTCGTTTTGTATGGCTTCATTAATGTTTTGGGTTCTATCGAGAGGACATAAACAGAAAAATTGCTTTGATTTTTTGACTGAGATCTTAGAGTTCTTTGTTGAGATTTCTATGACGTTTTCTATGGGATGATTCTTTAGACTCTTTAATGTTGGCAATTTCTTTGTTTATGGTTATTTTCTTGACTTCTAAGTCTTTATCTTGATTTTCTATGATATTGATTTCAAGCAAATCATCATCTACTAAGGGTGGTGATTTAGGAGGAGGACTTTCATCAAATTTTATATTAAGAGATTCTTCAACTTTCATGGTTTCTTTATTTAGCACAATGTATGCTTTACTATTAGGAGAATAACCTAAGAATATGCCTTCGGTTGCTTTTGGGTCAAATTTGGTTAGGTAGTCTTTGGTATTAAGGATAAAGCATTTGCTACCGAATACTTTAAAATATTCTAGGTTGGGTTTTCTACCTTTGAAAAGCTCATAAGGAGTTTTTCCGAGGAAAGGTCTAATAAGAATTCTATTAAGTATGTAGGTGGAGGTGTCGACGGCGTTACACCAAAATTTTTGAGGAATTGATTGTTCATTGAGCATGGTTCTACTCATTTCTTGTAGGGTTCTATTCTTACGTTCTACTACCCCATTTGATTGTGGAGTACGTGGAGCTGAAAAGTTATGTGTAATGCCGTTGGCATCACAAAAGGCTCCGAATTATACTTCATTATCAAATTCCTGACCATGATCCGCACGGATTGAAATAATGGGGCAACCCTTTTGGTCTTGATCTTTTTACTTAATATTTCAAATGATCAAAGCTCATTTTTATGTTTTAAAAATCTTGTCAAGTGTATCGTGAATAGTCGTCGACAATGACCAAAGTGTAGAAGTTTCCTGTACTTTGGAACGCTGATGGTCCAAACAAGTCCATATGCAAAAGTTCTAGACACTTAGAAGTAGAAACCATGTTTTTAGCCTTATGGCTTTCATGTACTTGTTTTCCGACATTGCAAGCGTCGCAAAAATGTTTTTTAAATTTTAGTTTTGGTAAGTTTCTAACTAGCTCTTTAGATGATAGCGATTGTATAAGTCGCATATTGGCGTGACCCAACCTTCGATGCCATAAGGTCGAAGTATCATCTATAGAGGTTAAACAAAGAGCATCTTTTGGTGAGTTCCTCATTTTCATAATGTAAAGGCCGTTTTTCCTAATTCTTTTTCTAATGGTTATGCCATCTTTAATTATTTCGCTATCAGTTTCACTAAATAGTACCTTACACTTTTTATCGCATATTTGACCTACACTAAGAAGATTAAAGCTAAGATTTTCTACGTGACTAACATCATGAATAGTGATAGAGTTATGAGTAATTGTACCTTTGCCGATGATCTTGCTTTTAGTGTTGCTACCAAACAACACATTACCTTCATTGAACATTTTATAGGATGAGAATAGATCTTTGTTTCTCGTCATGTGTCTTGAACAACCGCTATCTTGGATCCATTCATCCGGTTCAAGATTCACCTTTTGACTTACCTAGACCATAAAAAAATCAAGCATTTGGTTCCCTAATATTCATGGGTCCGTTAGTGTTATGGCATACCGTTTGGTTATCCATGTATGGAATGAGGGAAAGGGATCAATTGATTGTACATAGGTGGTTGAATTGTTGTTCATTTGATGTACCATAGTTCCAACCGACTTGGATGATAGGTCGCTCTTGGGGAAATAAGACATTAGGGTCTCCTATGGGTTCGTTTTATGGGGCGTTTGGATTCTACTTATTCATGGCTTGACCAAGTTTAAGAATCGGTGGTTGTTGTTACTTTTTGGTGTTGCTAAAGTAGGACTTTTGCTTTTAAGATGGAGTCGTTTTTCTTTACGATCGTTTGATCTAGTCTTTCCAATTTTCTGCAGTCCCAATCAGATGGCCGGTGCTGTTGCGCATGACATGGCCGGCTTCTGTTGGGAATAGATCGGCACTGCGGTGCTACAGTAGGCTTTTTGAAAAATTTGGAAGCCAATTTTTTGATTTTATTGTTGATACCGAGCTATGTCTTTGTGTTCCTATCACACTTGTCTTTGACGGTTTTTGCATTTCGACCATTTTTCGCAAAGATGAACTATATTTTTCAAAAATAGCTAGTTTTAGTTTAGGTGACTCAATTCCATTGTAGCTTGTCACAAACATCTCATTTGTTACTTTTTCTTACCTTCTCTAATATGTCTATTGGTTTGAAGTTCGCTAACATTCCTTTTTAGTGATTCATTTTTGATCTTTAGGTGTTTGTTCTTGTTAATAATTCTAAGACTAATTTGACAAAGTTTGTCATACTCATTTTCCCTAGACTCATTATCTAGTGATGAACTACTATAAATATCCTTTCCAGGGTTGTCAACTGGAAATCAGCAGTTTTACGATTGCTACAAGACACAGAAGAGCTGCTACTATCACTTTGAGTTCTCTTATCTCTATTTAGATCATTTTCTACTCTCTCATCATCATTGGGTATCTCAAGATATTCAATATCAAAAAAGTTTATATGATTAACATCTTGAAGAACATTAGTAGAATCATTTTTCTCAATTTCAGAATCTTTAAAAGGAAATATATGCTCAAAAAACTTAACATCTATTGATTTGCCACTGAATCAACAGTTTTACCAATACTAACAAGTCTTGGTTTAAATTAGTGTTGGAACAAAAAACTTATTAAAGTTTTTATGAAAAATAGAACTGTTATTAAAATAAGTACCTGCCATATTGGCCTGCACATTTTTCCAATTTTATTATCTTTGATGAAAGATATCATAGTGGCCATTTGTTTATCTATAAACCCAGAAGATGAACTAGTCCAAACAGAATTATTATTAGAAACATTTTTCCCTTTGAAAGACTGATTAGACTTCTTTTTTTCTAAAATTAGCAGGATAACCAATGATCTTAAAACATCTATCAATTGTATGACCATTAAAACCACAGTTCTCACAAACTAAACATGAACCCCCACCTTACCTATTATTATTCATATTATTTGGCCTAGATCTACTATTCAAATTCTGAGAAAAACCCAAAACCTAATTTCTTTGAATGAAACCAAAAGCCTGATTTCTTTAAAGATTATTTCTATTAGGCACATTAGACACAAAAGAAAGCCTGATTCCTTTAAGAAGAACCAGCAATACTACCGGCAGCAACTCTGTGAGATTCTTCACTAGAGATGGTAGCATAAGCACTTCTTACATCAGGTAAAACTTCTCTACATAGAATAAAGCCTCTAATTTGCATATAAGAATTATCTAATCCTATAAGAAATTGCATTAACTTTAACAACTAATTATATTTCTTAAAACTTTCAAAAACATTGCAAACACATTTAGGCAACTCAATCATAGCATCATACTATTTCCATAAAGCATTCAACTTATGATAATAATCATCAATAGATGAACCATTTTGCTTAAGAGTACTGTGGAAAACTAGAAGGGGGGAGGGGGGGTTGAATAGTTTTCTTGATTATTAGTTACCTTTTAAAACTTGTTTAAAACTTTTTACGAAATGGTTAGGATATTGATATTTGATTATGATGTAAGATATATAAAATGCAACTAAAAGAGAGAGTATAGAAAGCGATAACCGAGACACAAGTATTTATAGTGGTTCGGCTACAATGACACCTTCCTTACCCTACTCTACTCCTTGAGTCACCTACTTGAGAGTTTGTTAAACACTAGTCACCAATCTCCTTTTGACCGGTGGAGAAGCCTCACAACATTGGTTACACTTCTTTTATGATACAAAGATAATCACCGGAATTCTTCACACAATAGAATCAATAGCAACATTACTATACTTGGTATACAACTAACAATGATATTCACAACTATAAACTACAACAAGATGATCTTGAAGGAATAATGGAAATCGAACACAAGGTACTTATGACTTGGTCATCTCGAACTCGTATATGGCAATTTCTTCTTTGAAGGAAATTACCTACACAAGACTAAAGAAAGATATACAAGAAATAGAGAGAAAGATCAGATGATTAGAAAGTATTTCAGATAAGAAAGGTATGTCAAAACATGAGAAATGGCTTGGTATTTATAGCCAAAAACTTTACTGTAGCCCGGTTCTTTCGGTGCTATTGAAGAAGGGCACCGACAGCCAAAAGCAAGGGCACCGACCTACAGTAACCAAATCCGAATTTTGATTTGCAAAATCTTGAGAGATCATGTGTAATCTTGTAAGATTGCCCTTGGATTTGCTGCATTTGATTAGGTCATGAATGATGTAATTAATCTAGAGTGTAAAAACATTTTGTGTATAAAATCATACACTTTTTTTGTGACACTTTGTGTTTTTCTACAAGATTAAGTTTTTAGAGATAGTAAGAGATTTGAGAATGATGTTTTTACTATGTTTTGTCATTAATAAAACTTATTGCTAATCTAGGAAGATCGTGAGATAAGATCGTAAGATAATCATTTGTTACCGGTTTATTTGTATTAACATTATCCCCCTTTTTGTTGATGACAAAACATAGTCTTAAAATGCAAGAGATTGATTTACTAGTTTTAGATGTATTTTAAACTAGTTCTTTCCCCCCCTTTTTGTCGAAACAAAAAGATGGAATGCTTTGTATTTAATTCGAGAAGTTTGGCAAGACGGAAAGCTCCCCCTTGAAAAATGATAATGAGAGGTGCTCCCCCTTGCTTTGTGAGTACCTACAAAGAAAAGTTATATGTCCAAGAAATAGAAAAACACACTGTAGTACCGGCCAGCCGGTTCTGTTCTGTTAATGGAACCGGCTTGTTGTCGGACAGATGCGGCTGACTTATAAAAAGTCAAAGTCCACGAATTTTGAACATAATTTTGAATGATCATGAGATAACAATTGATATAGCACAACTATTTTTTATTAGAGATAGCATAAAAGACATTACAATAAGACAAAGAGAGCAAGAGATTCTTAACGAAAATTCCTAATGGATCTATTATTTTGTTCTACTTCTTAAGTCTTATTATTAGATGTTGTGCGTGATAACATTTAGGCGGTCGAGAATGTGATTGAGAATGAATCTCATTTCTCCTTGGAGATTGTCAACTAAGACTTGAGTTCTTTGGCAATGTTCACAAAACATTTCATGGGTGAGCATGGGAAAAGGATTATTAGGTCCTAATGGCGGAAGTGGTGGGACGATTGAAGGTAAATTTGGTGAACATTGCGGTGGAAATGATGGGATAGGTGGTTCCAAGTTTGGAGTTGGCGAGGGGAAGGTTGTATCAATGGGTGGAATAGGAGGAGGTGCATTTTCCATTCGTTCAATAGTGTCAAAAGATGGTCGAGGTGGTGGAGGGTTAGTAGTTGATGGTGGGAGATCATCAAGAGTTTCAAGGAAAGCTTGGGGAGAGGTTGGTGGAGTGGAGAACAATAGTTCTATGGGATCAAGGTTGATGGCAAGAGGTGATGTGAGCTTAGATGGTTGGGTAGGTGTCGGTAGAGGTGGAGGTGTTGATCTAAGAGTAGTCAATAAGTCACTATTATGATGAGTTGGTGAAATAGGAGAAGTTGAGACTGGAGATGTTGGTAGAGGACCCGAAGTATAGTCCGATGGAGGTGTGAATGGTTGATAGGGATGTGATGAAGTTCGTGGATTGTTAAAGCAACATGACCTTACACTTATCCTAGCGGTTCTCTTTAAATTGGCTTTGTTTTCTTTAGGCATTGTGAGGGAGAATGATGAGAATGAA
>BQNB010121828.1:0-20390 GCA_026074375.1 Tanacetum coccineum
CTTATTCCGGCCCGGGTGTGTCACCGATTATCTAAATGGTCATATAACCACCATAAGCAAACTTTGTTTATCCAATTCAATTCCACTCTCAAAAAGCTCATCTTTTATCGCCTAACTAACAATTACCAAACATAATAACATAGAACCAAATTCTCATACAAAACCTTGATACACTTTACTACACTACAAATAACTCGCCATTATCACTTACCTAACAGTAATTGGCCATCAGTAGCCACAATCAATTATAGTACTATATAAAGAAAACAAAACTAAGACAAATGCATATATTCCAAAGTTATGATAATTATGCAAAGAAAACAATAAAGAATCGAGTAAAGATAAATAGACATTCTATCAAACGCTTTATATGCATAAAATAAAATAAAATTCATCAATAAAAACAGAAAAAAAAATAATCACAACGATTACCTTAATATATTCCGTTGTCCAATATCTCTAGGGCCGTCTTTGAGGGTGTGCAGGATGAGCGACCGCACAGGGCCTCAAAAATTTTAGGGGCCCCAAAATTTGTCCTCTTAACAATATGATAAACGTTTACATAATTAATTTGCATTATATCTTATAAACAATGACATTTTATATATAACATTTCTTCTCGAAATGTCTCATTATGTAATTTTGCACAGGGCCCTCAAATTTTTTATATATCTCCTTAATCCATTCGTTGTTCAAGATCGGTCACGGATATGGCCAAGCTAGCAAAACACAATAAGAGATTATGAGCTGAGAACTTAGCACCATTTAATGTCATAACATACAATAAAAAACTTACAAAGGGGTTGCGGTTCCTCCTCCACCTCTTTATTAAAGAAAACCCATGGAGTTGTCCAAATCTTTGATTATCAACCAGTTTGAATCGTGTGTTGATTTTAGAGCACACAAAAGCGGATTCGCCGGTGGAATAAGGATTTAACAGGAAGCGGTGTAATGGAGATTTGGTGGGAGGCGTGTGTTATGGAAGATAACTTGGTTTTTTTAGTGAGTCATATGTCCACGTGTTTCTCCATAAAAAGATTAGAAGAAGATGACACAGCTAATGGGAATATTATAACATTAAAGTTACTGTTCATTACAAATTAAAAATTATTAAAAATCAGATGTGTGTTAACACCATCACACAGTAGGTAGACAAAATATTTTATGTATAAATAACTGTTCATTCACATTAAAAAATAATTTAGATGGAGGAACCGTAGAAACTGTGTGTGTAAGAGCTACAAGAAATGTTATATTTATAAACTGTGGTACACCTCTTTTGTACTTTGTATAACCTCCATCTCCTGCACCTCTTAGTTTACAGTGTAACACAGTTTTTTTGTCATTTTCAGTTTCGTATTTTTGTCAGTTTAATAATTTTAACCCGTCAAATTTTATATTTTCTATTCCGCAGTAATAAAAATAAAATTATAAAAATAAAAAAAAATAAATAAAAAAAATAAAAAAGCCCACATTAGGGGGTAGAGAGTCGAAATCAAACATTTCTTTCATTACCTTCCACACAAAACACACATCAACAAACGTGTCTAAAACAGCATCCATATATATATAACATTTTCATCTCCAGTCAACCCTGCATCTCACTTTTTTATAATTAACAAACAAACAAATTAATCTTCCCCTCATTTTATCAAACAATTCAGAAACTATAACGATGAACCCTAAAACCCTAATTCTACACAACACAATCACACTCACCCACCCTAAATTCAATCCTTCACAATGCCGTTACACTTCACGCGTTCAATCATTTAACTATCCTTTGAGGTTAAATACTCGTTTTGTCCGTAAAAATAACCGTATTTGCGCCGCCATATCTTCCATTACCGAAAGCGATGAAGCGAATGAAAGTGAGAATAAAATAAAGGTAGTTGAAGGTGATAATTTGGCGGGAAATGATAGTAATAGTTTGTGGGAGCAGTTAGTTGAGATTGTTAAGTTTTCAGGCCCAGCTGCTGGGTTGTGGTTATGTGGGCCCTTGATGAGTTTGATTGATACTGCTGTTATTGGTCAGTCTAGTTCTGTTGAACTCGCTGCCTTAGGTAGGTAATCTTAGTCAGTTATGTGTTTCTTGCTTACATCTGTTTCATGTAGTATTGATTAGTGTTTGTTTTCTAGGGCCGGGTACCGTGCTTTGCGATTATATGAGTTACGGATTTATGTTTCTTTCTGTGGCTACCTCCAATATGGTGGCAACTTCACTTGCGAAACAGGTTCATTTCATATGTTTGGACTTATTGTTGATCCAAGTTTTGTGTTTATATGTATGCAGTGACGGAATTTTATGTAAAAAATCTGATATCTGTTTAGTTTTTCATAAATGCGCCCGGTCATTTTTAGGTCTGGTGCCGTCCCTGTATGTATGAAAGTTGTTATGTGAATCGGTGTTTCATGTAGTTGTTGTCTGTTAGGTATTTGGTACTCTGCGGGTTTTTTGAAATGGGTTGATTGTCTATAAATTCGTTCTATGCATGTTTTTTTATGATAGTAGCAAATGCAGATTGCACAAATTGACTTGTATGGTATTAAGTTCTAGTTGTGGGTCTTTGGTGGATGGCCTTTGCAGACATTTCATAGTAGTTTTAGTGTTTTACAATACTGATGATACGTTAATATTAAATGCAGACTGGGATAGTTTAAGTTTCTGGTTATAAATTGTTGTGTGGACTTTGGTGCTTCATATATCATTATACACATGTCGTGATTGATTTCATTAGCCAGTCTCGTCTTTTGATCTACTTGATGCTACACATTTAGGAGTTACCTAGTAATTACTTTATGATTTCACTGAACTCTTATTTACAGCACAGTATAATTTGGTGTATTTGCCAACTACAATTTCATGGTGTGGAAATGGAATCTGAACAATATTAGCTCAATTTTTTGATTTTACAACCACATATGCCAAAATGTTTGATAATTAGTGGTAAAAAGACCTTTTCCGAGAGTATCATTCTTATTGTTATTCTAACTTGCTCTCTTAATGACTGATGCTAGTATGATAACATCTACTGCAATAAATTCTGTGCTTTTCCAGTATCCTTGATTTTATATATCTGATACATCGTTCCCTTATGCTTTCTCTTGAATATTCTGACTAGTTAAGCTGTGCAGGATAAAGCTGCGGTGCAGCATCAGATATCAACTTTGCTTTTTGTGGGATTGGCTTGTGGTATAATGATGCTTTTCTTCACAAGGTTCCGGGGACAATGGGCACTTGGCGGTAATAACTATTTCCAAGATTATGTTTTATATTCGTCAACTTGGAGACGTTTTAGGCTTCTCTATGTAAAAACTAAATGATATCACATAGTAAAGATAAAGTTTTTTTATGTTTGAGTTCAAACCAACTTTTACAACAAGACAGTTGATATAGTTATGACTCAGAGCAAAACAAGAGTACTGTTTTCTCCTATATAGAATACAAGAATGACCAGGTTTTTTTTATATTTGAAGCACAAGTAACACCATGCGCCCAATTTTGAATTCGAATAGTGTTGTTTCAACATGAAATCTGTCTCTAACTCTTTGCTGGAGTTATCATCTTTTTGATCGGAAAATGCATTAAAGTAGCTGATAAGTCTTCTAATGCTACATTTTCAGCTTTTGCTGGAGCTAAGAATGCACATATGTTATCAGCAGCAAACACATACGTTCAGGTTCTTCGGATTTTACAAGGCTTTTTGCATAACACAGTATTCTGTCTTGGGTGGTTTCAGTGCTTTTTATGTATCAATTAAAAAAGTAGTATTTGTTTGAAAGATGGATTAATACTTTGTACACATTTTATTTTTTACCTATTTATGTCTGATTAATGCACATATGTTTTCTAATCAGTTCAATATTTTTTTTATGTTAGTAGATTCGAGGTTTGGCATGGCCTGCAGTTCTTGTTGGATGGGTTGCTCAGAGTGCAAGGTGAACCAAATAGTTGTTTATTCCACCTATTGATTATTGTTTGGTATAAACTATTATCCTGTTTACATCTGATAATTTTTCTGCAAAGTTAATGACATATTAATGAATTAGGATCCCATTACCCAAATTTAATCTATAGCTAATCTGGTAATGTATAATTCTTCCAACTTAAAATAATATCATAATTTCAGAATACAGTTTTTTTTTTCTGTTGTAAATGTGATGAGCTATCATGACTAGTATCTAGACTTTTTTTCTGAAATTTTAACAGAAATATTTTTTTTTGTTGCAGTCTTGGCATGAAGGATTCATGGGGACCTATGAAGGCCCTGGCAGTTGCAAGTGTAATTAATGGCGTTGGCGATGTGGTTCTGTGCTTATTCTTGGGTTATGGTATCGCTGGAGCAGCATGGGCAACAATGGTGTCACAGGTATGTTGTATGATATATATTTTCAATTTTTCAGCATGCATCCTTGAGCTGTCCTATGGGTTATTTTTTCACACTTTCGAACACATATTGTAAGGTGGTTGCAGGATTTATGATGATTGAAGCTCTAAAGGATAAAGGGTATAATGGTTATGCCATTGCTGTTCCTACAGCTTCTGAACTGCTACTCATATTCAAGCTTGCTGCCCCAGTATTTATAATGATGATGTCTAAGGTTTATATGCTACACTTACCTTTGCATTCTTTAGTCGCCCACTCCCCTTCCCCTAAAAAATATTGGTAGTAAAGAATATAACATTCAGAAAAGAAGACCCTCATATTATGCTATCTGATGTTTTAGGTGGCATTCTATTCTCTACTTGTCTACTTTGCTACATCAATGGGCACACAAACTGCTGCTGCTCATCAGGTTGGTTCTACTTGCAAAACAATGTGTGCGTTTTAGATTGTTTTTTGCTAATTAGGATTTGGTTGTCTCTAACAAGTTACTTTCTGTTTAGGTCCTTGTGCAAATATACTGTATGTTTACAGTTTGGGGTGAGCCTCTCTCCCAAACCGCACAATCATTTATGCCAGAGCTTATATATGGGACTAAACGAAGTCTATCAAAGGTTAGTGATTGTTACTACAGGTGGTTTTTTGCCACCATTTCAGCTTTTTTATATAAGTATTTTCGTTTGTCTTCCTTTGAGTAATAATTTGTGTATGATTTTCCTTCAGGCAAGAATGTTGTTAAAGTCGCTAGTGATAATTGGTGCATCATGCGGATTAATTTTAGGTTCTGTTGGAACAATTATTCCCTGGCTATTACCCCAAGTTTTTACACCTGATCCTCAGGTCATAAAGCAGGTCATATCTTTTTTCTATTCCTTCTTTTTTTGTTTTATTTTCCTGTCTCTTAATATTACCCCCTTCACAGTCCACCCAGAAAAAAAATGCAAAGACTTTGTTAATGCCAATAGCAACCCTATAGAGTGATCAGTAGCTTATATTTTACTTCTTATGAGAGAAACAAGTTATTCGTTTCTGAAAGTTTTATTTGCACGTTCATTGCAGATGCACACAGTTCTACTTCCATACTTCATTGCTTTGTCCGTGACAGCAAGTACTCATAGCCTCGAAGGATCATTGTTGGTATGCTTATTTTTAGCTCAAAAGTTTTACTTTGTTTAGATGACATTACCTTTTCACACAAACTCAAAATGTTGTGTAAATATACAAATATTTTTCAAGCATCATGGCATTTTTTCTGTAGGCTGGACGTGATCTGAGATTTATCAGTATATCAATGAGCACAATCTTTTCGTTGGGTGGACTTCTCCTTATGGTAAGGAATTCAGATTTTGGTTCTCAACTCTCTAGTGTCAGTTTTGCTTACACTCACAATACTTATAACATGACCGGTCATGTTCACCTGAACATGAGAGGATCTCAGTCCGTTTCAATATATGGGCTGTATTTGAATCTTCTTAAATTCTATCGGAAGCCTATAATACCCCTCAATTGCTACAAAATTTAAATGAATGGTTTATCTACCTTTTATTTCCAGCATACTTACACATTTCTCTCTTGCCAGTTTTTAAGCGGTTCAGGATTTGGTTTGCCTGGCTGCTGGTGGACATTAGCCTTGTTCCAATGGGTAAACTTTAACTCACTACTACATTTAACATCACTTGTATGCATAACTATAAGTCTTTTTTGTTTTGTGATTTGCAGTCCCGATTTACTGTTGCATTACTACGTCTCGTCTCACCCAACGGCGTCCTGTACTCTGAGGATATGACTCGTTATGAGATTGGGAATGTCAGCACCGCCTAGCACGAATCCTGATGTAAAGGGCGATTTAAGTTTATCCTTGTGGTACCTGATTACCATGGATTCTGTACATGCTCTATAGAATATCATCTGCTTATATCAGATATCAAGAAATTGTCATTCTTTGAAACCCATGTTCAGTTAGAATTTAGAATATCATTGGGCACCCTTGAAGACTGCAAACTGTTTACTCCACTGAATCATATGTTGTGCCACTTTTTTGGGCTATGTGGCCGGGTACAAGACCGGTAAGATCAGTTGCCTGGCTTGAGACATGTTATGTAGCTTTCAGTGGTCAATTTGATTTTATTCAGCTCTTGCAATGCTTATGTGTATACAGCTTTCATGGTTTGATACATTCTGAAATCTAATAACTTAGAAGGTACTTCGGAAATGCTTTGATAGACGCTAAGCTCTTATTTTGACTTTCCGGATAACTTTTAACCAGAAAATTTGGAGCACTTGTTTAGCGAATAACTGGTAAATGGTTTCTCAATTATTCTACCCATCTTATAGTACTCTGTTGTGTGCAAATAAAATATGAATGTCCGTGATAGCGTATAGATATAAGTGCCCAAGCCCACTAAATACATGTCAAGATAAGGCTCATTGTCAACACTCGGATCGGCTTAATCCAACTAACAACATTCTCATAACGTCAAGATAAGGCTCATTATCAACACTTAGATAGGCCTAATCCAACTAACAACATTCTCATGTCGCGATGACGGGAGAAATTCTCTTAGGCTGCGTTCACACGCCTACACAACTGAAATCCAACTATCACCTAACGGTTAGGATACGGTACCTGACACGTGATAGGAGGCACACAACTAGAATGTAGAGCAGACTTGTTATGTAGGAACCGTACTAATCCAATAAAGAAATGACGCCTATCATCATCGTCTGCCCATCAAATGATCAACACATGACATGTTTACAATCGTTAATTAACTACATGGGTTTTCCCCATAACCTTAGATACTTCCTTAAAAATAGAGGTATCACAAACAAAAAAGGGTTCACACTCTTCTTCAATATTACATACACTTATTCACACGCAATGAATACACATACTTGGTTTTTTTAAGTGTTACCCCAACTTTATATACTTATTTTATCTATGGGTCCTTACCGCTCTTAACAGGAAACCAAACAATATAACCATCTCAATCCACTCATAGTCTCCTATTACATGTCATACGTAAATATGACGCCACCTGTGGGGACATGATCTGACATGGTCACAAACTTTCATCTACTTTCATTCATTTTCTCACCTTAAAAAAGCAAATAAAAAGAAGAAAGAAGATATTTTTCACAAAGTTTTTAGCACATGTATGGTGAACAACCTCCACAAACTCCTATGTAAGAAATAGCCCATAACCACCAACGAACGATCCAGATGGAGGACCTTACTCGCACTAAGGAGGGTCAACAAATATTGGAAAACGAGGTTCACGAATCGATTAGAAACTTGACAAGGGGAACATTAGGGGATGCACATGCAACGAATGACCATGTTAACTTGCATACAACACTTTTTGAGGATGGGTCCACAAGGTTTCAGGATGAGCAACGAGTGTGGGGTTCTGGTGGTTACCCGTACGGCTCAGATATACGCAGCGGAAAAAAACAAGTACTAGCCGTACGGAACGAAAACCAACCACACATATCTACCTATAGAGTGATATAACCTAACTAACACGTATAAAGGGTGCTTAGAAGTTTACTTACTTGTAATTCTGCGAGCGTAATCACCAAAACTTCTCAGCTACACGGAACGCCTCTTTCTTCATCTTGATGCTCTTATTTAACTTTAGGGTTTCAAGAATGATCACTTCATTGGACTGCGTCGGGTATCCACCTATACTACACATATAGGAATAAGGCTACGAACCTATCGCAAGTTAGACGAGTATAAAATCCTGGTAAAACCTTAATTCGATCTTATGGTTGAAAAGGGTGCGATTAGGGTTTGATAAAACCCTAATTGGCTTGTATGCCAATCGAACAACACAAGGGTTTAAACCCTTGTGTTCGTCGACTTTGGTAAGTCGACTAAGTGTCGACTTTGTTCGGCCAAAAGGATTTTGAAACCCTTTTGGTTTCTTGCTTCGACCGATCGCAAAGAGAGATGAGAGGGAGAAGATTTAGGGTTTGAGAATTTGATTGTGAAATGATTTGAAACCCTCCTCAATGCCTTTGTTTATATATGCATGAATGAGGAGGTAAACTCCTTGTAGAACATGGAATGGAGTTTGACAGATTGTCAAACTCAACTCCTCCCCTCCCTTGAGGAGTTTTGGCCAAACCACACAACATACCCCTCGGGGTTGTTGTTTGGTCTTTTGGCGTTTTAAACCCTCTAGTATTTATCCTGGATAAATACTAGGCTTGGTGTAATTTCTCTTTTACCCTCAAATGAAAATAACACCGTATTTTCATTTTCTATTTTATCTCTTTATCATTTCATAACTCGTTTCTTATTTCCACTTGCATTGTCCCGTTTAGCGTGCACCGGTGTGACCCTTCGGCATTTCTGTGAAGGCTAGTGGTGAAAGCCATTGTTGTTTTTCACATTGTCCTTTCAGACCCTCACTTGGGCAAACTAACAACTCCATGGTGTTGTTATATTTCTTTCACCGTACCAAGAGGTCCCGAGCAAGACAGTAAAGTACCTGGCTCATAGAAACCGCTTTAATACCCAGTTAAGTGATTCTCGAACTTTGTGCTTCTGTTCATGTATATGGATGAATCCTTTTCATTTTGCGATATTTTTGAAGGTATTAGACATGGATGTATATTCTGAATACTATATTCCTATCTTGTCTTTAAAGTGGTTTGATTTTCACTCCTTTAGGGTCATTGACACTTTAGTCGCATGACCATGCTTTTCAAAAATCTACTTTCACACAAGGGGCCCAAGAAAATATCATTCTCTAGTCTATTTCAATTTGGAGTTTCAAATTTCCATCTTGCCCAATAAGCCATTTCTCCTTACCTCCCACTGAATCTGACGTTAACGCACGATGTTACGCTTTCACGCAGTTCTAGAAACTAAGTCTAGACCACTGAGAAACAAAGCTAAATCACCTGCATCTTCAGGTCATTGGGATAGTTCGCCATAATCCAAGAACACCAATAACATTGATCCATATGGACGCTTCTTATGTGTGAAAACACATATCCGTTTTATATCAAAATAGACCCTAAAAAGACCAAAACTGTGCATAAAAGGCTTGTATATTGCTTGTTTTGTCTTTCTTATTGTGTAGGTACGGATAAAGCAAAAATCACAAGAAAATGGTCAAAAACGGACAAACACGAACACGGGAACGGAAGAGCACGCAAAAAGCCGGGAGGAAGCTATCAAAGTCAAACCCTAGTCAAACTTCAGTCAACTTGGTCAACCAAAGTCAAGGTCACAAGAAGACAAAAATCCCAAAAGTTTCTAACTCAGTCCCTCATCTTATCCCAAAATACAAAAGTGGTCCCTAATCCTTAAAATTAGTTAACACCCGTTAACTAATAAACCCTAAACAAAACATCCCGTTAACCCTTTACCTATAACAAACCCGACCCCAAATTCCATGGCCCATTCCTTTTATAAAACCCAAGTCAACCCCGGGTCAAACAAACACAAACGCACCCTTATAGTAAAAAAAATGCGGGAAAAGTTGTTTGTTACTGTTCACCCGTCTCCTTTGTTTAACCACATGGATAAAATCAAAGGGCAAATCTTAATTGAGGGCTAGATTGGGCAATTCAAGTGGTATGACACACGTTGGCCAGTGTATTACATCAATCAAGCCCTCTAAATTGGGTCAAATCCCAAGCAAGCAAAGGATCCGGCTAGTGAAGAGAAGCCACAAGGAATGAAAGGATTTTCACTACTATTTTACTCACAAAACCAACACACAAGGTCCACATCACGGATTGCCACCGTTGCAATCCGTGTGAGCTCACACTTTTGGATCCAACGGTGAAAATGAGAGCATCTAATGATTGGATTTGATAAAGGGGCCCAGAAAGAGAGAGCGTGTACATCAATTTGCATCTGGGAAGCTTCATCAACTGCTAAATTTAATCCCTTCACCTCACACACGAGAGCATCATTACTTTCCTAGTTTTTAGCTTAGACTTTTAAATAATTTTACCTTAGTAATTTTAGTTGTAAACTTAGCTTTGTAATTACATGTCAATGTAATTCAGGCTATTTAATCATATAATTTCTAGTTAAGAAACAATTTTTTCCTTTAGTAAAAAATGTCATAAGATTACTCAATAAGCTCTAGTGGTTGAGTGTATTGAATGATAAGCCCTCTATTAAGCTCTCACACGTCTCTAAGCATGTGATTGAGTGTAATGATCATTTAATCTACTTATAGCCAGTAAATAGAGTTTAGTACCATTGACATATTGGATAGAGCTTAGGGAAAGGAACTAGCAAAGGATAAGCTTTCCCATGGACTTTTACATGTCTTATTTAAATAAGCCAGAGCAGAAATAACACTTTAGCCATTTAAGCTTTTGTTTAGGCTAAGCTATTGTAAGTCTCTTCATTTCAATTTTGTTTCTAATGACCTAGTGTAGTTTTGCTTATTGCTTTTCAGATTGCTTAATCTGCTTTCTAGTTGCTTATTTGTGCTTTATATTATCATATTGTGCTTATTTTATCATGTCTAGTTATATGTTTTCAGCTTGTGCAGTTTAGACTTCATTTTGCTTTATAAATCATAAAAACCAAAAAAATTAATTAGCATAATTCTTAAATCTGTATCTCTTGCTTATTAGCTTATTAATAAAAAGCTCTTTAGATCGTCATAAGCTATTAAATATCTGGTATTATGTTTTGTGCAAGCTAGATTTTAAAATCTAAAGTTAAATGTTAATCTGTCTAGTAAAAAAGGAGTTGTTTGGTATTAGTTGTTGAGTTTGACTCCTGTTAAACTCAAACTGAGTTGTGCAATTTGCTATAGGTTAGTTTCATTATCATTTAAATATCCTGTAGAAAAGTTTGTTTTCAAAGCAGGTTTTCAAAATCTATACCAATTAAGTGATTTTATAAGCTTTGGTCACCAGGGGATTTTTTCTTTCTTTTAGTAGGCTAGTGATTTTTAAAACAAGCTCTTCTTGAGTTTGTTTTTGCTTGATTAAGTGTTCATACACACTCAAATTAGAGTGTGTATTGCATGTTTGAACACTTGATCACCTGTAAATTGCGTTTTTACCATTCTACATCTTAGCGCATCAAATAAGGTCTAACTGCAGATTCCTACTGCATTTACTTTTTGGATCAAAATTTAGTTAGCTTAAGTGTAATTTAATGGTTAAAATAATAGATTTTAATTTAACACATTAGTGATGCTAGGATTAAAGCTTTATTTTAAAGAATTTGTAGCATTATTGATAGGTTAAATTAGCTTTAAAATTTTCATAAAAATTCTACAAAGCAAAATAGAGTAAGATATTCTTAGCTTCTATTTTCAAATTTAGGCTATAGATTTAGATTTTATGGACTAGACTAATAGCATACCATATGGTTTTTAATTTTTTCACAGAGCTCACTTTCTGTCTGTAGCTTATTGATATGATTATTGCTTAATATAGGTTTGATTTTTAAGTGTTTTTTTTCCTGAGTTTGCTTGATTTAATCAATAAGTTTTTAGAGGTCTTTAAGTGTTATTCAGTAAGGTATCTTATTAAAATTAACTGCAATAGTATCATAAGCTTTTCAAAACATCTGAATTATGAAAATGGTCTTAAATTGAATGTGTGCAAGCAATTAGTGAAATTTAGCTTTAACTCTCAAAAGCATATGTTTATGTGTAACACCTATTTCACAAGCTCCTTTTAGGATAAGTTAATTTTTGTTTTTTAACTCTTTAAAGCATTTTCTATAAGCATGTATAACTATTCGTTTTAGAGAAAAGTCAAGTTGCAGTTACTAAGGTGCTTATTTGCTAGCTTATTTTTAAGCTCAAAGTGTCCTTAAGGACTGTTTAGGTGAGTGATTTTAAGATTAGCTTATTTAGTTTTCTACTTATTTATTTTGCTATTTTTATTCTATTTATCTCATTAGCAGTTTAGCTTAATTCTATCTTAATTTAGTCTTAAATTTTAGCTTATTAAGTTCTAGCTTATTTAGTTAAGAAAAACCAAAAAAAAGTATCTAAGTACATTTCTGTCATAGTTATAAGCTGTTTAACAGCTTATTAGTACTTTTCATAAAATTTCTTTTATTAAATGTCTATTTTCAAGTGCTTAACAACTTTTTGATCTTTAAGTTTAAAAATATAAAAAAAGGGAGACAGTTGAAATCGGGGGTGAGCAAGGACACGAACCCCCGTCCTCACACTTCCAACCTTAATAACACACACAGTACCAAACTCATTAACCGCTGTGCCCTTAGGGTCTTGTTCATAGACCTAGCACAATTTTAACTTTTAATATACATGTTTCTCTTTATAAGTTTTATAAGCTGTTTCAAGCTTATTTTCGTGGCTTATTTGTAAAAAAGCTGTGCTATAATTATTTTCTAGAGTTTTAAGTAGTGTAAGCTATTTTCTGTATTTTGTCTAGAAATTTATATATTTTCGTTTAGTATTTTTTAAACATTTATTTTCATTAAAAACTTTAAAAAAATCATAAAAAAATAAAAAATGTATCAAAAAAATATAAAACTTTTTTAGAAAATTTTCTTTTATCATAAAGTTCATAGGAAAATTAGTTTTGCTTTCGTAGGCTCTAAATTGCAAAATTTTGTTTTTTAAAGAACGGGATTCGTTCCCGTTCTCGTTTTTCGTGTTTTAACGCTCATTTTAACTCCGTTTTTGTTCTAGTTTTCTTTAAACTTACTTTTAGTCAAATAGAGTCCATTTAATAAGAAAAATTTAAGTTAGGTTTATTTTTGGAAATTTAGGGTTTTTGACCTCCGTTTAGGGTCCCGTTTTGCGTTTTTAGTTAAATTTTGGTTTCCCGTTATTTGTTTTTATGCTTAATTGTTAGAATTTGTTAATTTTATTATTTTAAAAGTAGATAATCAAATCAAAATTTGTCTTCAATTCAAATCATTGTCCGAACATCTAACGTGGTTTCAATTTCACAAGTCGTTGGGGATAACGACCCGGGAATCATACTTCCCGGTTTATATACGTATTATATTATATATATTTGTGAAGATTTTCCTTTTTACCTTTGTCACAAAGGTTAATCTGGTAATTTTCCATCACATCATATTATATTTTATAATTACGTATACATAGATTCTAACGAATCAATTTTTGGCGTCGCTGCCGGGGATTTGTAATTAAGATTCTCTCGTTTGAAGTTTGTTGATCGTGATTTGAAGACCCTTTTATTTTTGAAAGTTTTGTTTTTGTTAAAAAATCAAAAATTAAAAAAATTATAAAATTAAATAAAAAAAAGTAAAAAATATTTTTCTTTTCTTTTAGTATAATTATCATATAAAAAAAATCAAAAATATAAAAAATTGTCCATAATAAAAAAATAAAATAAACAACGTTGGTAAAAGAACACCAACAAATAATACCTTCAATTGAGGTATTATCCATTAGTAAGTTCTCAACTCGAATCAAAGATTTAAAAACTTATCATTTGTGTCATTTACGAAATACGGCTCACCTTAAAAAGTAAAATTTTTAAGAGCTACCGTGAAGTAAATTTGATTATTGTTTAAGTGTCTATTCCGTTACCGTTATAAAAAAATAGTTTGTTAAAAAAATAGTTAAATTTTCTTTTTCACTTTGATGCTTGCGCACGTAGATCGTTCCAACCCCAACCGTAACCGTCAACAACAAGCCCAACCGGTGTAAATCTATTTGTGGATTTCTTTGCACATTAGATAAGAAAATTAGTTTCTTTTAGGGACCCAAACCATCACTGACTTGGATCTGCCTATTGCATCAATATAATCAAACTTCTTTAGGGTGATTGATGCACTGTTGTTTTTAGAAACATGGTCTAAAAGATTAGTCTTTGGTTTCCAAACCCAACAAGTTGAGGCCTTAACAGCATTAACATTATTTCCCTTAACAGCATTAACTACTGCTTTTGGCCTAATAGCATTAACATTTTTATCCTTGATAGTATTAACTCTTTGATTAAAATTACTATTTTTAAATGATGTATTCTTATGAATGGGCCTCTTAACAGTTGAATGTGCCTTTTTAGAAAGATATGACATTGGTCTAGCAACATTCACTATTGTTTTTGTGTGAGCAGCATTAACTTGTCTAGCAGTATTAATTGATACTAAGCTAGACTTCATTAACACTACTCTTGGAACAATGTTCTTTTTAGCACAAGGGTGAGTCTTTTTAGCAAAGTTTTGATGATTCACCCTTTGAGCATTGTTCCAAACAAGTTTTACCATCCTTTGTTTTTAAAACTGTTTATGATCGTAATTTCAATCAACCTGCAAATGATCAAAACTTCCACACACATAACATGCCTTATTAAACATCTCAAAATTGCTTCCTAGTCTTTGAGACATCATATTATTCAAATTTTTTGATTCCTTCTTGGACTGTGAGTGTTTTGCCTATGTTTCTCAACTTGTTTAACAGTTTTCCTAGCAGTTTTCTCTTGTTGCTTAGGTTTGACAAACTCTATCTTAGCAATACTAGGCTTAACTGTTTTCTTCTCAGTTTTAGTTTGAGACACATTTTCTTCCTCACTATCTGACTCCTAATCTTCAATAATTGGAGAATCATTAGACTTCCTAACTACCTTAGACACTTCTTCATCAGACTTTCTGTTCTCAACTACATGCTTATTAACAAACTCATCTAAACCAGTAAAAAAGACAAGCCAGGTGTTGGAGGCATGAAGTTTCCTGTGTAGGTAGGTGGAACTGCATTATATCTTAAGCTTTTCTTGCAATTATCAACAATCTAACATTCTATGAGCTTGTCTAAACTTTTAGATGCATTTTCAAATTTATCTACATTAAATTGAATGCTATCTTTTTCTTTTTGAGCTATTTCTAGCTTCTTCCTGAGCTCTCTGATAGCTATATCTTTACATTCAATTTCAAATTTTAAGACCTTTATATCTTGTGAATAAATAGACTCATTTGCCTTATAAACTTCAAGTTTCTCTTTTACTGACTCTAATCCTGTCTTGTAAGCTAGAACCATTAACTCATATTTCTTAAAATCTTTATGTAGTTGATCATTTTTAGATTTAAGAGTTTCAATAGTTTTCAAACAAGATTTTGAACAATTTGAATTGTTAGATACCTCTGAGTCAGAACTTGAAGATGAGTAAGCCATGAGTGCATAATTAAGTCCTTCCTCTGCCTGATCACTCCAGTCATACCCACCAAGACCATCACATGACACCAAAGCTGTGAAAGTGGAAGTTTCCACAGGTATATTCCTTCTAGTACTTTCCTTGTTCTTGTAGTCTTGATTCCTTGGAGCTCTGCATTCCCTAGCAAAATGTCCCTTCTTATGGCAGTTGTAGCACTCCACTTTAGACTTGTCAAAGCCAATATTCTCATTGCTATTGACTGTAAGCCTCCTTCCAGTATTCTTCAAGAATCTTCTAGCCCTCATAGTCAACATGGCCATTTGCCATCTCAAATCTCACTCAAGTTATCAATATTTGTAGAGTTAGCAGCATTAACTTGAGTGCTAGCAGTAAAAAAAAAACTTCATGAGCATATTAACTTCTTCATTAGTAATATGCTTAGGTGTTGTTATTATATAAGAGGACACTAAAGCCATGTGTGTTGCTATGAACTAGATCTAGACTCCCATTAACTTCTGGTTCATACACCTTGAGGTTGTTGTAGAGATCATCCATGCTTATTGTATCCAAATCAGCTTTTATCCTCCACACAACAACATGTGTGTCCACTCAAGGACAAACTTCTTAAAACTTTTGATTACATCTTCTGTAAAAGTTTTTCATACCAAAAGCTTCCAAACTGACGCACTAGCTTTGACCTATCAAAAGTTTGATCAAGAATTTTTGAGCTTGGAGCAGTGAAGTTTTCATATTTTTTCTTAAAGAGATTCCTTTGAGTCTTCTTAGTACTGACCATCCTCTTTCCTACTGACAATATTATCTTCCACTACAATTTTAGAAAATACAGGAGGTTTAGATGGATCATCACTAACCAAAGATTCCCCTTCTTTATTCTTATCCATGTGGTTCAACAAATTGTAGATACCAAAAGGATCATCCGACTTCACCTCTCCAACATCGCCATTATTATTATCCATATCCCCCTTACCATCACTTTCACTACTTCCTATTCCGTTCACTCCTGAGCAAATGTCGGTATAAGGTGTCGACTTTTCACTTTCTTCATCACCACTATCACAACGTGTTTCATTCTCCTCCTCCATGAAATCTGGAATCCACCCTATAATTTCATGAGCTCTAATCACCGTCACTCTACCTTTGATGATTATTTTGAAAGATTTTGTTGATAACACTTCAATAGATCGAATTCCTTAAGCTTGTATAAGGATTAGTTATATTGGATAAATCTAACACAACTATAGTAGAAACTTTGTTTGAATGTATTAAAGATTATGTGGAATCTAATCTTTAATATTAAGAAGAACTATCAATGAAACAGTAATTATATGAACATATAATTCAACAAACAAAAGCTCCAATATTATAATAATACGAATACTCTCAAAGTATTAGGGTTACAAAGACCTTGAAGTTATGATAATTTTTATGAATGGCTCGTATTGGTATGGTGCGGTACATTAATCTCTATGCCCTAGGACCTCCTTTTATACACCAAGGAGTCCTAAACGACTTACAATACTTTCCTAAGAATATCAAATCTTTTAAACAAATAAGTTATACATATCTTTTACACAAATAACTCATATAAATCACATAAGCAGTACTAACTAACTCAGCAGTTCTAACTTTTTCACTAGCATCATTAACTCCTTTAGCAGCATTAACTTTGTATTAACAGTAGTAACTTTTGTACTAGCAGTAGTAACTTCCTCTAGCAGTAGTAACTTTGTACTGGCAGTTGTAACTTCACCAGCAGTCTTAAACACTTAGAATAATTTTCATTGAAATTCTCCAGCAGCACTAACTTTGACTGAGCAGCATTAACATCAATAAGAGCAGCAGTAACTCCAAACAGCATTAAGAAGCTTTTAATCCCAACAATCCTCCCCTAAACTTGATATTTATCTCCAAAATCATCAAGTTTCTTCATTGAAAGCTTCATTAATCACCAGGAGGATGCTTCTAAACAATTCATGGATTCTTAAGTTGTTTTATGATCAATTTACATAGCTGATAAGCCATTTCACTTTCATAATCAATTTGAAGCTTCTTTTCCAACATCTGTGAAAGTGTAAGTGGTGCAAGTGGATACTTCTTCTCTACCAACATGTAAATCTGCATATGTTGCATCCTTAAGAAATGTACTCTACAGGAGTCATATAACTTCCATTCCAACACTTTGTATGCTTGTTGATTCCTCCATATTGTATCTTCTACATGTGGTTCAAACATATTTTTCAAATCATTCCATAATACCAAATCCAAGTCTTCCACTGGTCTTGTTGATCTATATCTAGCTTTTACCAACTTGTATAAATCTTCCAAGTCTTCCTTGTCAAAACTTTTAAGCATGTGACTAAAGATCATGTACATCTGAGACTTTCCATCAGCTCTCACTATTTGATAATAGCTTTTCTTTCCTTCTTTGTGGATCTTCTAGTCAACAATCCTTGGAGACTTAACAGCTAAAGGTATAGCATCAATTGTTACCTCTTCTTCATCTGGAATGATTTTCAAACACTGTTTAAGCTTTGTTGTTTCTTTGTCATCATCCACCTTCTGCTTCTTAGTACTCTCTTGTTCTAACTCTTCTCCTGCTTTCTTTGAACTACCTTCCACCAAGTCTGTTCTGAAGTCAACAAATGTATTCACCCTCTTGAAAGCTCTGTCAAATAATTCTTTGATAGAATCAAAGTCTTTAGATTTTAAGTCTTTGTGCTTCCAACCTTCCATGTTCTTAAGGTAAGTAATCATGGTCTTCTTCTGTTGAGTTTTGGTTGGTGGTTTGTTTATCTTCTCCTCTGCACTTTTAGCTGCAAAGTGTTTTCTTCTTTGCTCTAGGAGTTCTTTAAACAATGTGGCTTTTTCTTCAATTGTAAACTGCTCTTGTTCTTCAGCTTGCAGTCTTTCAGCCAACTGGTAATCAGCATCAACTTTTGCTTGAATGTCATCCCAAGAAATATTGGCTTCATCAATCTTTTCTTCTTCAGCTCTGGCAATTCTTTCCTCTTCATCAATCTCTGCTTGTAATTTAAGTGCAATCTCTTCATCAAGCATGATTTGAACTTTCTTCTTTGTAGGCTTCACAGGTTTAGGTTCTACCATTTTCCCTTTGCCTTTGTCCTGAACTTTTGCCTGTGATGGTTGTTGTGAAGATCTCGTTATTATAGGTGTACCCAGCTCAGTAATAACAATTCCTTTCCTTGGAGTTGGAGTTGTAGCAGTTGTTGTTGTAGCAACACTAAGCTTTATTGAAGCACTGGCAGCACTAACTGGTACACTTGGCTCTTTTATAACATCCCCTTTTACCTTGGGTTTTACACTTTTCAAAGCTGCAAGTGCTTGAGCCAAAGTAACTTCATCAACAGTTAAATTCACACCTTTAGGAGCAACTTCTTGTTCTGCAACAAACACCTCTTCATCATTTAAAGCATCCACATCAAACATCTCATTATCAACATCATCTTTAACATTAACCAGAGTAATGTCTTCATCAGCATCAATGGCATTAATCCTCCTCCCTTGTTTGGATGCATCCTCACCCAAATCTTCTTCATCACCAGAGGATTCTACCCTTCTAGACATACCAACTTTGTGTAACCTCTTCAGCCCATGAGTTCTTGACTTCTTTTTCTGTTCAAGCGTCTTGATCCTCCTCTTCAAACTAGCAATTTCATTTTGTTGAGTGGTCTTTGTCTTCTCCAAATCAAGAACCCTTTGTTGTAAATTGGTACATAGTTTCATCAATTACTTTAGTTTAAGACTATCCTCATTACTTTGCGAGCAGTGAATCATTGGAATGTTTAGATACATTCTCAAACCTAGTTTGAGCAATTGTATCCCCCATGGTTTCTTGGCACCTAAGACCACCACCTGAAGTAGTTCCTAGGGAACTAGATTCATTAGGTGTTGCCTTGGATCGGGTCTTAGTTATGTTACCATTGTCCTGCTCTGCTTCTAAGCTAGAAGCAGTAGTGGCAGACCTCACCAAACTGTCACCCAACTCCTTATGGACAGCCTCATCTGTAACAATGTCTGTAGGACTACTAGGCTAAGGTACCTAAGTGTCCTTTTTCTTAGGCTTCCTAGGTTTTTGAGTCTTTTGAGGTTGAGATGTTGATGGTTGAGTAATGATGGGTGTGTGATGGGGATCAGTTGGAATTACTGAACCTTCACCCAATTCTTTTTGGTTTTGTACCACCATTGTTGGAAATAAAGGTGTTACTCTTCTAGAAAAACCTTTTCCTACCCTTCTCATATTTCCAAAAATCTTCTTAGTGTGAGAGGGTGCATTATAAATTCTCTTGTGACTTGGCATATCATCAAGTTGTTGTTCCAGAAATACTTGCACAAACCTTGGATACATCAAAAATTTCCCAGATAAATTATCTAAGTTTCTAGCCATACTTTCAAAAATGTATTTTGAAAAGTGGAATTTCTGATTTGTAGCAAAGCAGATAATTGCAGATGCCATAGTGCTACTAAACTCATTCCATGCAGTAGTCTTTGAACTTAGGCATTGTAAAATAGTATGAATCAGAAATTTCCATTGTGGGGAAAAGAATGCCTTATAGAAAGTAAGCTTTGTGAAATCTTCTCATACCCTATCCTTGTAAGTTCTTCAAAAATGGTAGAGTTTGGTAAACAATCAATACCTTCAGCATCTTCTAGTTGAAGATATCTTCTAACAGTTGATTCTGTGAAAATTATCTTTTTACCATCAACTAGGGCATGTAACTGAACTTCCCCATTAATAGTTTTGGCCTTGACAGTAGACCAGAGTTGTTCGATACACGAAGTATATATAGTGGGATTAACGGTTAAAGCGTACTTTATGGGGCGTGCATTCAGAAAATCCACTATTTGTTCAAACCCATCACTTTCTTC
>BQNB010121829.1:0-20390 GCA_026074375.1 Tanacetum coccineum
ACTTGAACTCGCAGTTGTTTTTTGATCCTATGAGAAACACTTAGGGTATGCTTGGTTCAAATCGAGGAATGAGAAAAGGAATTGCACAGGGTATGCTAAGGAATACAATGAAGGTATATCATTACATTGATATTGCTTTGTTAGAATTTTAAACGTATACAAAATATTATAAATTTTTTATTTATTTATGATAACAAAAATAAAAAACAACCTCAAATGAGGACAATTAATGTCGGTAAATAATAGAAATAATTCATCATTGTAGTTTCCGAACCTAAACTTTGGTAAAATGTATACATAAACATTGTAAAAATTGACACTACAAATTGAACTTAAGAAAAGTTAAACAAAATGTATAGTGAAGCTTTTAAGTAAATTATTTAGGAAATAAAAATATATGTTAAAGCATGAGTATAATTATGTTAAGAATTTTACAAATGATTTAATATATAAACTGGGTACGTCAACGTCAAACGTTATAAAATGTTACTACTATTCAACATAGTTTTGAAAGTCATGGTACATTTTCGATCAGTTTGTATTGAAAATTTGATTGTCAATTAGCATTTAAATACATTAATAAAATTCCATAAATTTAGGAGGTGTGGGATAGTGAGTAAAAAAGTAAGAACTAAGTAATGAATTTTCAATACCCTCAATTTGTATACCCTCAATTTGTAGAGTAATGGAGCTCACGCACTTTTAGGTAATGAATAATGGCATTATATAGTATCGAACATTACTTTACATTATAATTGCCTTTACTTACCCCCTAAAACCTTTAATCAAGCACCCCTTTAGTTCACTTGTAAACTTCCTAACAGTTTGTCTTGGCGAGCGGTAAGATGGGGGGCCGGATCTTTCTCCAGCGCACCCCCCACATACAAGGAGACGGGGATAGGAAACACTTTAGCATTCACCCAGAAAAAATGATCAGACCAATTTTTAATGGAGTCCGGGGGTTTCGGGAAGCAAGAAGGAGATGATGGGGAACGTTTTGCAAAGGAAAATAACCCGTCACTATATGTACGGGGCTAGAACGAAAGAAGGATAGTTAAGAACGACGTATGCAGAAATATCGGAGAACAACCATCAAAAATTTCGTAAAGGGAATCTTATAACCACAATAATCAAAAAAACCTGGTATAAACACCCACTTTACCCTCAGGGAATTGAGTGATAGTGTTATCCCACCCCGGAGCCACGGGATGAACTTCATCAGGAATATAGTAGTCATTACAAAAGTTTTCTACCATTTCTGGAGTCATAATGGAATGCTTAACAGCAAAGTTAGTCATTCTGAAGAGACGAGCGAAGAAAGATGCTAACCTGAATCTCGAAAAACCGTAGAAGTGAAGAAAACAACGCACGGAGGAAGGTTAAAGGATAAAAGCTTGAAGAAATTGACAATGGCATAAAGGAGGTTTATGAAAAATAAAACAGTAAAAATGGGGGGGGGGGTATTTATACCCTTGGTGTATTTACTCATACCAATAGTCTGATGACGCCACGTGTATACCACTTACATAATCAACGGCATCAATACATCCGGGAAATAGTTAAAAAGCTGTCAAAACCGTCACATCAGCCAGAGGATAAAAGGACAGCAGCGCTTCACGTCAGCGGAACGTCCCCAACTTGATAAGGAAGCATCATGACACGAAATAGATAACTCCAGAAGCAAACCAGCATCAACAAAGGAACCGGAAGTCTAGCATTGATCACCGCACGCAGGACATGATCCGCAGGCAATATCATACTAGATTGGGGGGACTTGATGACGTATAATAGGTATACCAAGCCTCCGGGCTTGGATCACACTATCACTTGGGCTTCTGAGCCCAACTCAGCAGTCATGGGCCGAAATTAAACCCAATCCTGCATTGGTTACGGCCCGGATACGGCAAAACGGACGCGGACCTAACTATAGGATACTTCCGTCCACGGAAAGCACACGCGTCCGTATACACGGTTATTACGGGACCTTGCCCGACAAGGGACCCACTCTGGCCACTACGAAATACTAGGAAACCCTAATACTAGACCCCTATAAATAGGGACCTAATACACAATGAACAGTACGATTTTCTCACTCTATACTCTCATACTTTCTCTCTCTACATGTTTACTTACTTTCACGCCGGAGTCTAACCGTGGGGTCCGCCCCCACGGTAAGGCTAACGGTTTTCGTTTGATTGTGCAGGAAATCGTCACTTCTCTTGCTCTAATACAAAACCCAACGCTCAAATCATCTGGTAGCCCAATCCAATACAGGATTTGAGCCCAGGTCTATACCCGACACTTATTTTGTATTAACAAGTGGCGCCATCCGTGGGACCCGAACGCAACCACGTTTTCTAAAAAACTCACCATGAGCACTCATGAACAACAAACCTCAACAATTCCCACATCCGTTGTGCGGAACACTGGGGGAAAAAGTGGTCCACAAAATCTCGAGGAACCTGCGTCCAATGAAGCTCTAAGAGAATTGTGCGACAAGAACTACCACCAACTTTTACCGCTTATTGCTGAAAAAATGCAAAAAGAAAAGGAGCAGCAAGATAAGCTCAAAGCGGTAAAGGCGCGCCTACTTTACGGCAATGAATCTGGGAGAAATCCAAGAAACCATGAAGAGTCACATTACTCCGAGTCAAAAACGCACTCAAACATGAACCAGAAACTTGGACAACCCAAAAAACCCCACTTTTCATATTCTCATGACCCCGGCCATACATAGCTTGATACCCAAGCCTAGAAATAAGAACACTTTGCGTTCATAATGGCAAAATAAAAGATGAATCTGATTTTATATAAGAGAATATAAGGGGTTTTCATTTTTAGACAATAATGTTTTCGGTTGTATGTTCTTGTATCCTAACTATATTTTTTTATGGTGGTACCATGTTTGTTCTTGGACGTGGTTAGAGAGGGAAAAGAGAAAAGATATTGTCTTTTGGTAAGTTAGAAATAAGAAAGAGTAGTGTTAGTTTGAATGTTGACTAGCATGGGAAACAAGGAGGTATGGGTGTTGGGAGAATCCATGAATCATGAGAATAACTTTTGCTAAAATTTGTAAGAAATAATGTTGTTGGTGGTGAGTTGGGGTCGGCCTAAAAGAGAACAAGAGAGATGATGATATTTTTTATTATTATTAGATGTTAGTAGAGAGTTTGGTGTTTAAGAGAACAAGGCATGCAATGGAACATGCCAAGTGTACCATGATCACACCAACATATACATGCACTAACATTAGCTGACATTTGTCCATGGGTTAGATAATTTCATCCCATATGGGTTAAGGGGGAAGAATTTATGGTTTATTTTGTGTAAAATTTAGAATAGGTGGGTAGTTTTAAGGTCAACAGATAAAAACGTAAAATATTGTAAGAGTTTAGGCGGAACCAGCGATTGTGCAACGGCTATCTAAAAATAGTTCTACATCATTCGGGATACTTTTCTGAAATAATAAATTACATATATCGCGTAGACTAATATTTAGTCTAAATCCGGGTTCACTTTTAATAAATGTTTTATTGCGAACGCGAGACAACCTATTCGGTTAATCGAAAAATAATTTTTACTGCAAAGCAAATTAAATAAATAATGTATGGATTAAAATAAAAATTGGAATTTACGGGGTATATAATGGGAATATTTAACTACATGGGACACGTAGACGGATACAAATCCTAATTACGGCCCAAGCTTAGCTAGGAACGCAAAATTCACTAAATCGAGTAAAAGTAAAAGTAAAATTTTGCTTAAGGTTAAATATAGAATTAAAATATGAATATATTAATTACCCAAATTTTACGGAATCTCACAGTCGATCCTCCTAAGGGAACTCTGGTCCCCAAAGTTCAATTGGTGACTGCAGGAGACGAGGAGGTGGCGAAAAGGTGGTGGTATTTGGTCTTGAACTAGTATTCTCACTCCCATGTAAATTCAGGTCATCGTCGAGGGTTCCAATAAACTTTGACTATAGAGATACGACTCTGCTTTAGTTGTTTGACCTCATGGTCTATGATCTTTACAGGATTCTTGATAAAGTGTAGCTTGTTGTTGAGTCGAATTTCGTTTAGCGGAATGACAAGGCGTTCATCAGGTAACCATTTCTTTCAATACACAGGCTAAAGCTCCGACCTTTAGATTATGCGTCAAAACATGTTCGAAGGGTTCAATAAGACAATTAAACAAGATAGCAAACAAAAATAGAATAAATAATGGTTAAGGCATGAAATGCCTACAATGTGCTTGTAGGTACGGATTAGTGGTTAGAAAAGTCCTTAATGAAAAGATGGAATATATGTATTGATGAGAAAACAAGTGAAAGCGTTGAATTATTATGCCATAACGATGATCCAAGAAGCATATATCAAATATCAATACATATCAAGATCGAAAAATGAATTTGTGTCGATAATCAATGCGAACGGAGAAATCAAATAAATTACTAATATTTAAAGGAAGTGAATGTCAATTCAAAGAGAATCCTAAAACAAAGATTGGGCATTTTGTAAACAAGGCAGCAAAAAATCATTAATCAATGCAACAAAAATGATTAGATTATAAAATATAGTCATAGCATCGCGAGAGAAATAAATGAGAGTATAGGAATAAACAATATAAGATGTCGCGAGCATGTAAATTATGAATATTTCAATGACTTAAGAGAGCATCTAAAAAGAGAACATATGTACAAATGTAATAATGATCTAAAGAATAAACATATAAGGAATGATTAACACAGACAAATTATGAATTAAGAAAGTATGACGAATCATTTGTACGAATAATCAAGCAAACAAAGGATCAATTGATCATAATAATGGTAGGTTAGAAGTAAGTATCCAAAATATCAAAATATATTAATGGCCAAAAGAAATGAACGTACAAAATTATGAACGGCTATAGAGAGTCATTCGAAAAATTAATCGATGCAACGAGGGTATTATTTATAATAATTGAAAGAGGCATATTACAAAGAAACAATGTGTCAGAATTGCTAAACGAGATAGATGAATTAATTGTACAAACAATTAAGTATTAAAGGAAGTTAATACCAAATGGCTAAAACAGCACACAATAAGGAAGTGGTTTATCAAGGATGTTAAAATGGGCGATGAGAAAATAATTGTATGAATAATTAATGATTAAAAGGAGTTAATACTAATGGTTAAAACCCACACATAATAAGGATATGGTATATCAAGGATATTAAAATGGAATATGAGAAGTTAATTGTACAAATAATTAATTAGTAAATGGAGTGGATATATCCATATTACAAAGCAAACAATACATCGAGAGTTTTCAAATAAACGTTTTAAACAATACTGGTTGTGTTGTTCCCAAATGATATTCCAGTCGGAAGACGTGATCTTCATTAGCATAGTTTGACTCAAGGTCTTTATGCGTGATTCGTTCTCGACATCTCGGATCGTGTTTCGCTTTAGGCGAAAGAGTCTGTTAGCTAAACGTTGGTTTATAAGTCACTTGATAGATTTTGAACTTTAGCAATTGTCTTCTTGATGGCATAATTCTCAAAAATCACCAGGAGAAATAAGGAAAAAAAATAAGGCGTTAATGAGCCGTGTTCCAAAAGTAGATGCTCCAAGGCGCCATGTACAAGGAGACATATTAAGTGTTTTATTCGAATTACCCGGTATGTTTCTATGCAATAGGTTACATGATGACGTACGCGTTACAGAAGTACGAAGCTAGTGTCCAAACTCATAGTCGATTAGTAAAATAACTAAAGAGATCGACAAACTATGTTGAATTTTAAAATCGTCGAAAATGGCATTATGGAAAAATCATGAGGAATTTTTAGAGACCATTGTATCGCTAGCAATGTATTAAGAAACGTCATGGTATTTATATAAACAACAATTGTATAACAAAATAGTGACGCTCAACAAGGTAGACATATGCGATCAAACATAGTCGACATTTATATAAATTACCTTTATATAAATAAATAGTGGAAATCTCGAAGATAACGTAAGAGATCGAAAAGAAAGTCAAGTATTATATAATCAATATCCATATAATACTAATAGTGATGCTCGAGGGAGTAAATATAAGGAACCAGGAAGTACGCGCGCACAGATATCGGGTAAAGCAAGAAGAGACTCTAAATTTTGAGAAATAGTCATAGTCTAGGTTTTGAAAAAGACCCAATTCTCTATGACTGCAGCTCTGATACCATTCTGTAACACCCCCAAAAATCAGACAAGCAGCGGAACGATAACAATTGGGGTGCTACTTCATGGTCACAAAGTACAAGTCACGGAAAACAACCTCAAAAAGAGACGTTTTAAAGTACATTTAAAAATATTCACATTTGATACATTAAAAATATCAGAGTTTGCTAAACAGGTCCCAAAAGTTTCAAAATAACACAAGTGTTTAGACATGACAAAATTTTCAAAAGAAGTTTTATCGAATGTATAATAATGCGAAAAGTCTCCGATTACATATCCGTGCGGCTTCCCTCCGAGCAATATAACTGAAAACCTGAGATAAAACATGCTAAAAAGTCAACAAAATTGTTGAGTGAATTCATAGGTTTTAATCATAAAACAATGATTAAGTATTGTTATTGTAATCAAACGGTTTAGTGGACCACAAGATTTAAGTAATAGTAGACTACGAAACAAATTCAGTAGTCCAAAACATGTATTATTGCTCTAAGCTCATGACCCCGAAACCTTAACTGTTTTTGCCCTTTATAATATGCAGAATGTATGCCAAAATATTCCAAAGTACTCAACATGTCAAATGCACCATGGTCAACTTGTGACCAGAAATTCAAGGCGGGGATTGTCAGTCCCGATAGATCTACCCACTACATTCACGCTTACCCCTCCAAGGTAATTAACGGTTCATGATGAAAGGGACTTAATTGGCATTGTGGTAACTTAGGCAATAATAATCAGGCAATAATCTGGATAGCATACCATTTGAAAAGCACTTGTGTCCAAAAGTAAACATGCATGTAATCTCACCCCGTAGAGTTTGTAAAACAATTGAGTAGTAAAAGGGGCTATGAACTCACCTTAAGCAATATGATCATAGATAGCGAGATATAAACGTCGGGAGTCCGAGAAAAGATAAACGAGGAACGATCGTCAAAAGGCCGAGGAAAGTTCTAAAAGCAACCTAAAAATAAAGTCGCGACTTAGAATTTGTAAATATTACACGAATAAATATAAATTAGTTTTTTATAAAGATTTAGCACCATACGTTTATTTATGTACTTAGATTACGCACTCTTTATCTAAAAAATTTAATTTTTGTGTAGAATGTTTACTTATTTTTTTCAAAGTCCTTACCGACTGTAAGGTTCTTTAGTTATTTCTTGAGTCATTTCAAGTGTCACAAATGATCGATCGTCTAATAATAAATTAAGGATCATATAATCAATTAACAAGTCCTTTGTAATAATATTATCAAGCCAACCGAACCTACTCATTTTACACTATTATCGATATAATACTCAATTAAAATAACACTCGCTATAATCCTACAAACTAAATCGAGGTCACTATCTTTACAACTCCAAAACCTTAATGTAGATTTGTCATTAACAAAACTATACGGGTTTGTCAAGTAATTTCAATTCCTCGCGATAACATAATATAAGTGTGTTATGGATTGCCATTATGCATTTATTTTTTATAAGATTAATGAACTAGTTTCATTATTCACAAGAAACACTAAAAACATAAATCTTTTCCCACACCTCAACTACTTACACATAGCCCCCCCCCCCTTTCACTCCAAAATCAAGTCCCAACCCCCACCTTCACCTTAAATACACCCCCCACCCCACTACTTTCATATCCCCCCCACCACGCACATCCCCCCCCCTCCACCCTCCCCTTACTCTTTATTACAATGTATTTGATTTTTAATCATTTATATATGTATTTATCATTCTTCCTTTCAATAATAAAAGCCCAGGGTAGTAACAACATTAAATTCTTATTTTTGCCATCACGTCAGCGCCACATCAGCATAACACCAACACCAATACCACTCTCCTTATCATAACACCAAATAACACCACTCACCTATTTATTTTCTTAAAACCCCCTAAACAATTATTTCATTCATTTAACAAACTAACCATTTTATTCATAATTAAACATACAAATTACATTAAAAAAAACACATTACGAAATTAAAAAAAACATTACGAAATAAAAATCTCATAGAAAAAAACATTGGAGATCCAACCAAACAACCCCATCTACCCAAAAAAAATACATTACGAAATTAAAAAAAAAACTACTCGTCTTCGTCTTCGTCGTCCTCGTCACCCAAATCATTTTTCATTTTGTTTTTGATCAATTTTTTTTGCTTCTTGATCCAATAGGCGTCGTCTTCGTCCAAATCCTTGGTGCTAGTAGCTAGAAACCTCAACTCCTCCAACCGCATTAGTGTGCGGTCTTTTTCGGCTTGAGCTTCGAAAGCCCTTTCGGCGGCTTCCCGTTTCAGACGAAGCTCCTGCTCCATTAGCTCCCCGAATTGGGCCGACGCGCTACTTCCACCGGTGCTCGCCGTTGCGTCGGATTTGCTTTTCTTGGCGGGCCGTTGTTTGCCGGGCGGACGTGGTCGTGCATCGTGACCGAATAGATCCTCCTGGCTAGCCCCGGGGACGTCTCCGGTTAAGTCAACTTGTTCCGGTGCGTCCCATTTCGGGTGGAATCTCAAAACGGCCCAAGCATCTTCTTGAGAAAACGCGACCCCTCTATGCTCGTCACGGTAAATACTTTGAGCCCGTTTCAAATAATCCACATCGTTTTCGCCACTTTTCCCCAAACGTTTGGCCCGTTTGTACGCGGCGTTGAACTTTTGGCAATTGGCATTCAACGTATGCCATTTACTAGTCAACATATCCTTCGTACGGTTTTGAAATTTTTTCGAATTGAACTCGTTCAAAACCCGATACCAAAACGTCTCATGCTTTTGTGACCTTCCGACATTATTATCTTCGGAAACGGCCACGTAACATGTTGCAAGCAATTCTTCTTCGACCGGTAGCCAACGGCCCGCTGCTACCGGCTCTTGGGGCTCGTCTTCAACATTTTTTCCCTTTCGGGCCATTTTTTTCTTGCGACCGCCTTTTTTTGGCGAATCGACTTGTTGAGGTTGAGTGAGTGTTTGGGAAGATTCTGAGTGGAATGATGGTGGGTTTTGTTGTAGATTATCTAAATCACGGTTTAGGATTTGTGATTGTTGCCATCGGAAAAAAGCTTGTTGTTGTTCTTGTTGGTATTGTTGAAACTGTTCCGGCGTCATCGACCCGGTGAAGAGATTCATGAAACTGTTGTTGGGAAATTCAGACATTTTTTGATTGCTAAAAAGATGTATGTTTGTATTTGAAGAGTGGTGAATTTGTATGTGATTTTGTATTTAGTAATGTGTTGTATATATAGTGAGTTGAGTGAGGGGGGTAAAATGAATTTTTTTTTTAAATCAGCCGTTTTAGGGGGGTAAAATGAAAAATTTTTAATTTTTTTTTTTTATAAATACTAGCCGTTAGGGGCTAAAATGAAACATTTCAAAATTGGGGAGAATAGGTAAAATATAAATAGCCGTTTGGGGGGGGGGGGGTAAAATGATTTTTTTTTAAAAACATCCCAACGCGCGTTGGCTGGCCAACGCCGGCGAACGGTGTAGTAACGCCGGGCAACGCAGCCCAACGTCGTTGCCGGCATTACTACACCTAAGACTCTAAGAGAAAGAACAACCATTTTTATTCGTTTACGACATCGATGTGCGTATGTAACCCGCTCTTAATCTTTTAAATAAAATGGGTAATATTAGTTACCTTCAAGCCAAACGAGATGGTTTGAGACAAAAAGAAACGAACGTAGGTACGAACGCCAAATGAAACACAAGCATACAGCGCTCGCATGTGTCCCCCCCTGACTCGGTCTACGACTACCCCCACCAAACGAACAATAACTCTTGACTTTATCAATCGCAGTTGTGAATAAACCCGACCAGAGAACTGTGAGTGAACCCGTACCAAAACTCAACCCAACACAAAGTTCTACCCTTGAACTTTCAACGTGTACTTAACACTACACATGGTCGTGAACATGAGCACGAATAACTCGAAAATGAACCGGAAACTTGCACGAACAAACACTTTCATATTCTGATGACCACCATACAGAGCTTGATACCGTTGAGAAATAAGAACACTTTGCGTTCATAATGGCAAAATAAAAGATGAATCTGATTTTATATAAGAGAATATAAGGGGTTTTCATTTTTAGACAATAATGTTTTCGGTTGTATGTTCTTGTATCCTAACTATACTTTTTTTTTATTTTGGTACCATGTTTGTTCTTGGACGTGGTTAGAGGGAAAAGAGAGCAGATACTGTCTTTTGGTCAGTTAGAAATGGAAGGAGAAGTGTTGTTTGAATGTTGACTAGCATGGAGAAACTAATGAGCGCTATTGCTGGTGATAGCCCGCTAATCCCATACATAATCCGAGACTACAACACCTCTTTGCACATAAATTTGTAAGAAATAATGTTGTTGGTGGTGAGTTGGGGTCGGCCTAAAAAGGAACATGTGTTGTAAGAATTGACCTCGATCCTCTCTTTATTAGAGATTTTTCATTAGATGTAGTGAGAGTTTGGTGTTTAAGAGGCAAAAGGCAGCTATGGAACATGGCCAAGTGTTTACCATGATCACACATCACTTGTTAACATGCACTAACATGACTGACATTTGTCGATGGCGGTTAGTTAATTGCATCTATATATGGGTTAAGGGGGAAGAATTTATGGTTTATTTTGTGTAAAATTTAGAATAGGTGGGTAGTTTTAAGGTCAACAGATAAAAACGTAAAATATTGTAAGAGTTTAGGCGGAACCACGATGTGAAAACGGTTATAATAAAAATAGTTCTACATCATTCGGGATACTTTTCTGAAATAATAAATTACGTAGATCACGTAGACTAATATTTAGTCTAAAGTCGGGTTCACTTTTAATAAATGTTTTATTGCGAACGCGAGACAACCTATTCGGTTAATCGAAAAATAATTTTTACTACAAAGCAAATTAAATAAATAATGTATGGATTAAAATAAAAATTGGAATTTACGGGGTATATAATGGGAATATTTAACTACATGGGACACGTAGACGGATAAAAATCCTAATTACGACCCAAGCTTAGCTAGGAACGCAAAATTCACTAAATCAAGTAAAAGTAAAGGTAAAAATTTTGCTTAAGGTTAAATATAGAATTAAAATATGAATATATTAATTACCCAAATTTTACGGAATCTCACATGGATGATCTATCTCCAGGATACCCCCCCCCCCCCCCCCCCCCCCCCCCCCAGTCTCCTGCGCCTCCTAGACAAACGCCCAAACTAAGGTTAGATGGAACTATTGAAAAGTTCAAGGCAAGGCTGGTCATTCAGGGCTTTAAACAAAAGTCAAAGATAAACTACTTTGATACTTATGCTTCGGTGGCACGTATTAGTACTATATGACTATTGATTGCTATGGCATCTATTCACAATCTGATTATTCATCAGATGATTGTGAAGACAACTTTCTTGAATGGTGAATTAGAAGAGGAGGTTTATATGAACCAACCTTAGGGCTTCATCATGCATGGCAATGAAAACAAGGTGTATAAATTGATTAAGTCTTTATATGGACTGAAACAGGCACCTAAGCAATGGCATCAAAAATTTAATGAAGTGGTTTTGTCTAATGGTTATTTACTTAATCAAGCTAAAAAATGTGTATATAGAAAATTTGATGAATCTGGTAAAGGAGTCATCATTTTCCTATATGTTGATGACATGCTGATCTTTGGCACTGACCAAGTTCAGGTTGATCTGACAAAGGAATTTTTGTCATCAATGTTTTCTATGAAGGACATGAGGGAGGCTGATGTTATCCCGGGTATAAGAATTAAATACGAAAGTAATGGAATAACAATTTTGTCAGTCTCATTACATTGAGAAGGTAATAAAAAATTCAGTTACTTTGAATGCACTCCAGTTAGTACTCCTATGGATACAAGTGAGAAGTTGATGCCTAATAATGCTCAGACTGTATCTCAACTTGAGTATTATAGGGTGATTGGCTGCTTAATGTATGCCATGATTTGTACAAGGCATGACATTGCATTTGATGTGGTTAAATTGAGCAGGTATACTAGTAATCCTGGTACTCAGCACTGGCAAGCAATTCAGAGGGTAAACCATGGACTATAGATTGATGTATACTGCTTATCCTTCGACCGTCGTTCCTGAAGTTACTCTGATGCATGGTTGGATCCAGCAACAATGAAGACAATTCGTCCTACGTGGTGGGTATTTCCTGCTTCGGGGTGGCGCTCTCCACTCTCTTCTTGGGATTTCAAGAAGCAAACTTGCATTACTGGTTCAACAATAGAATTTGAATTTATGGCTAGCAGCTGATGGTAATGAAACTGAATGGTTGAAAAACTTGCTCCTTGAGATTACATTGTGGTCAAAACCTATAGCATGTATTTCTATCCGCTATGATAGTGCTGCTACATTGGCAAAGGCTTATAGCTAGACCCCCCCCCCCCCCCTCCCTCCCCCCTCCTCCCCAAGGGAAGTGTAGATACTTAGGTGTTAGACATAGCATGATTGTGGATTGATCACGAATGTGGTGGTATCTATAGAGTTTCCCGCGCTCGAGGTCCTCTAACAAAAACTTAGCTTGAATACTTGACGTAAGAGCATAGCTTGGGGACCTTGGTTATAAAGTCTGCTGAAAGGATGGGTTTAAAGTCCAACTATGTTGCTGAATGCTTGGACACCCAACTCCCTACTGAGGAAACTCGGTAGCTGATTTTAATGTGGAAAGCTGAACGTTCACTGGACTGGAGTGCATGTATTTACACATCATCCCAAGGATGTGCTTGGAACCTGCTGATAAAGGAGGATGGAGTTGTTAACTTCTCAATGTTTAATTTCTTAAAAAAAATGCTTAGCAGGAGCATGAATAAAGAGGAACCACCTATGTAAATGTTAAGGTTTTTCCGTTTTAGGGAGCATGAAATTTGGCTCTTAAAACATTTATGAATTAGATATGGACACATGGCTTGTATAGTGTCAAGAGTTTCTTATGTGTTTGAAAACTTATGTTTTTTTATCTTCAGGTATTCAAATGAGGTGAAGGGTTCAATTCTTAGAATACCATGATTCTCGAATATTTGAACGTGTAATTATATAGATCGTGTATAAATACAATCTATCGCACATGTTTCACTCTATGCACTTGTTTGTTTAATGTTTAATTTTTCATGCAAAGGTATTGTATTAAATTGGAGAGGATTGTTGGAAGTTAGTTCAATGAGGGTTCAGTTCATACCGGTTAAGGAATTAGAGGTACGGAGTGTACTCCTATAGGTCACTGAACACCCTGACTCAGATAGTGGTTAAAAGGAATCCATGTCACTGATGAACTTCAGTGAGTGACTCTTCAGTGAGCAACTCTGGACTGAAGGATAGTCATCAGGGAGTGATATATCAGAGGAAGTATCCTCAGCAGATTAACTCATCAGTGAGTCTTTTCAGTATTGAATCTTCAGCTTGTATACTCTTCAGTGAGTTAGCTGAATGTTCAGTATGCTGAAGGAATAACTCGTTAATATGAATTTAATGACTTGCAACTGTTTTGACCGTTTCATATGGTAAGTTACAATCACATTTAAAGACAACGTTTAATATGGTCATTGTAACCACTAATTCCTTAAATCAAGGAAGTCAGTTATAGAAGAGATTATATCTCCTATAATCTCTCATAACTCCTTTGACTAGAGTTTGGAGTATTCTTCTATAAATAGAAGATCACATAACTGCATGAGAGATAAGACAGAAACATAAACACATAGAAACGCAGGGTTCTTGATTTGTGCCTAGAACAAGAACAAACACTTGGTTTTATCCCAAGGAGGTATTCGTGTAACCCAGACATGGGGTCGAATAATCTTCTTTCAAATGTGATTACACGACTTCAAATGATATCCGGTAACCATCTTGGTAATTAGCTAGGCTATTGATTGTCTTAACCCTGATCTGAAACACACAACAGCCAACAGTTGATTTAAACAAACTATAAACTCTAACTCCATGAACGTATATTGGAAGAAGAGCTTGAGATGATCAAGGAAAAGTACGCAAAATGGTGAAAATGAGTTTATCTTGAAAACATAAAATTAAGTTAAGGAAATCGTTGAAAACTTATATCTGAATGTTCCATTTCTAACTCTTTGAGAATAAAAGAAAATCACAATATTTTTAATTAATTTTTAATGCAAAATGGATTTCCAATTATAATAATTAAAAGGCTTGACAATTATCTGTGATAGTTAAACATATATATTAATAAAATACGCGCGCGTCTAAAAAGTTACTGATTCAGAGAGAGATTTTCAAAAGATATTTAGGAAGTGATGTATTGACGAGGACACGATTAATGAGCTTGCCGAATAATATATGAAGCACCTAGATCGTGGCAAGATAACAATAAATTAATAACAAAATATGGTTTCTATATTTTGATTATTGACTTTTATTAATAATAAAATATGGTTTTCATATTTTTATTATTGACTTTTATTTTGTTTCCTTATTTTGTTTATTCTAGAAAATCATGGTTATTTTTTAACCCAATCTCCGTTTCCCTATAAAATCTAAGGCTTGGGACTCTCCTCTCCTCGAGTTATTCACTCTTCATTATTCAATATCACCACCATATTTACATCTCTCGCCACTCTACAAGTCTTTTCTCCTGTGTTGCCCGCTCGCGCACGCTCTCGCGCTCACTAGTTAGATGTGTATAGCTCTCGCTCGCGCTATGTGCGCTGTGTCAGTTATTCTCGCGGACGCGATATTGCGCTCTGCCCCCGACCGCCGACACTCCCTAGGGATCACCTAGAGCGTGGCAAGATAACAACAAATTAATAACAAAATATGGTTTCTATATTTTGATTATTGACTTTTATTAATAATAAAATATGGTTTCCATATTTTTATTATTGACTTTTATTTTGTTTCCTTATTTTGTTTATTCTAGAAAATCTTGGTTATATTTTTACCCAAGTTTAGTTCTATAAATATAGGGCTTGGGTTTATTGTTTATTCAATATTTATTATTCAGTTATCAATAAAATTTCAAGACTTTAATTCTTTTATCCCTTTGTGATTCGTCTTGAACCCTAGTTAGGGTTTATAGTACGCTTCCGTTCTGCGTCAGTTGGTATCAGAGCTTATTAGTATCCTGGATGGTGACTGATTTAGAAAATTCAAAAACCCATACTGTTGGTGGGGTATGGTCTGGAGAGTACATGGATCATGGTTTTACCAAATCCATGTCAGAACTTGACAGGTGTTACACCATGCTACAAGAACTACGTTTCGTGACCGTAGGTGGGGCATTAATCCAAAAGAATCGCGAGGGTAGCAAAACACGAAGGTCAAAGAATTCGTCCAACTATAGGCGGTTTTGGAGGCAATTGTGCAATCAACCAATCCACATTCAACAATGGAAGAATTGAAGAATAAGAAGAGAAAAAAGAGGAGGATCGAGTATCTACAACCAAGATTTTTCGTTCGAAAATTCTAATCAACAATTCGGTATGTTCTTTAATTATTGATGGTTGTACGGCTCAATAATTTGGTTCTAAGAAAATGGTTGATTTCTTAAATTACCAATGAGATTTGTTCATTGATGGTTACCTAGTTTGTAGGGTTCCGTGATACACCATCAGACGAAACTAGTATTAGTAACACACCCTCCTCAGGCACAACTCTGTAAGACAGTACCAAGCATTGCCATATTACCCAATACTGAACCTCTCTCACACCCCCCAAACCAATCCCCCCCCCCCCCCCCACACAAAATATCCGCCCTCCCCACCCCCCGCGCCTCCCCCACCACTCGCACACCATACACCCGCGGCCCCCACCCACGCCCCCCCCCCCCCCCCCCCGCCCCCCCCCCCCCCCCCCCAGTGCCCCCTACCTTTTATTGGGGAAAGACCTTGGCATGTTGAGGTGTTAATGGCAAGTATGATTTAAAAAAGAATCTCTACCTTTTCTAATGGGAAGGAAAGATAATTGCTATGGTTCCACCCAAAGTAACACCACAATTACCAAGGCCCGAGGTTAAAGTTGAAGAAAAGATTGTGAAGACCGAGGTTGTTGATGAACACATTAAGAAAATCTAAGACCTTCAAAGTTATAAACAACATGATGACAAAATTTCAACTTTATTGTGTGAAACAACGAATAAAGTTGATACTTTGAAGACTTGTAAAGAAATTATGAGTTTAATGATGTGGATGAAGGATGTGAAAGGTTTTTAATTGTTGAGCTAAAAAACATGATTTTAAATACGTTAATGATTTTAAACTCCTTAACTAAGTTCGTGAATTTAGATTCTGGGTTAATTTTAAGGTGATTATCAAAAATTCACATTAGTTATCAATGGTAAACAAAGAGCTATTGTTATTACCACTGGGAAAAACTTGGTGGTCGCTGATAAAGAGCACACAACCCGATGTTTTGAGTCATGTAATGATCGTTGGGAGTATGGTAGATGTATTAAAAAATATGAAGGTTTTCGAGTGGATGTGAAGCGCAAATCTATTGAAGATAAGGTTTGTCGTGAGAAGGTGTTCGAGGTGGAAGAAGCCCTTAATATTGAGAACTCAAGGGCGAGTTCTTTCCAAATGAGGGGGATTCATGTTGTCAAAACCAAGGTCAATGCGGTTTGGGGTTGGTCTTCACCTAAGACATTGCCCGAGGTTAGAAATAATAAAGTGGCGGATGCGTTTCAAGAAGAAGATGAGTTAGAGCATGTCGAGCCTTTGGACGGAGAGATGGAACAAGTTACATATGTTGTTCAACGAACTTTGTATTCGCCTAAGGTTAGTGACTATTCACAAAGAAATAAGATCTTTCAAACTAAATGCTTTGTTAAGGAAAAGATTTGTTCTATCATTGATGGAGAGAGTTGCGAAAATTTAGCATTTAAGGCTTTGGTTAAAGCTTTTAAGCTTCCAAGCGAACCCCATCATAGTCCTTATCAGATTGGGCGGATCAAGAAGGGGCTGACATTTAAGGTGACTGAGGTTTGTAAGGTTCCTCTTGCTATTGGGAAGCGTTAGAATGATTTGGTTACTTGCGATGTTGTTGATATCGAGGCGTGTCATGTATTATTAGGAAAGACCATGGAAACATGATATGGACGCTACATACCAAGGTAAATCAAATATGTATTTGTTTAAATGGTGCGGAAAAACTATTGCTATGTTATTTTTAGGTGTCGTTTCTCCTAAGAAGAAATTAGAGAGCAAGACTTTGGCAACTTTGGTGGCTTCACCAAAGTATTTTCAAGCTGGAAAGGAGGAGACGGGGAGCTTCTTATGCTTTAGTTGTGAAAGGCGTTGAAGATGTCAACGGAGAATGCCTACCGGCTGTAAATCAAATCCCTACTAGTGAATTTGGCAAGATTGTAACGGATGATACGTTTGACTTGTGTCGGGGAAAACCTACTTTGAGATGTGGCATTGAGCACAAGCCTGAATTTCTTTTAATAGTGCGGTTTATAGTTCCAGATTTTCACCATTTGGGGTTGTGTACAAGACTTCTCAAGGCCAAGTGGGTTGGATTTAGTTGATTTACCGGGCAAAAAGAATATTCAAGCAAATAGGATGGTGGAAGAAGTTCAAGCTACTAATGAGGTTGTGCAAGCAAACATGTTACCGAAAGGCAAATGCTAAGTACAAATTTGCGGCGGAAAAACACGCCCAGATTACTCCTAATATCCAGATCTGTATTGTTACTTTGTGTACATTGCATTACCCCCCACACAACCACAAAGAACGCTTTTCCGGTTGGACCTCCATATAGCACGCTAGCGCTAAAGAACATACGGTCCGTACTAAATACTACGGCCAAGATCAATGACATGCTTACTGTAGTGGACTTGCCAACATACTATGAGTGTTCGAGAGAATTTTAATGGTGTCGGACATAGTTTCTGAGTTTCAGTCTGAGGACCGGTGATAAGGGTAAGCTTAAACAACTCAAGGACATTCTTCCTCAAATGCAAAACCTATTTTACTATTATCACAATTGTACGGGGAAATTTTTTGCTTTATTACATTACTTATATATCTCAGTATGTCATAACTAAAGTAGACGAGCTCACACAACCTATCTATGACCATCCTATCTTCATATATGTCAAGCAAACATCATAACATGTCAAGTCAATATCATCTACCCTTTTAAAAGGTACATTATTCCATAATATAGTATTCGCAACGTTTATATCCTAAACGGGCTTTAAAACCATTATCATGGAGGTTAACTCCTTAAGTGATTAGCACACGCTACCCAAAATCATATAGAACACGTAATATGATATCTCATTTTTAAATATAAAATCTCTTCAAATCAAGTACAAATTCTAAAAGCCTAATGTAAAGTCATTAAGCTATGATCTCTAAATAGCCATTTTACCTCCATTTTCATTTCATCTCTTCATACACTTTAAGCAAGCTAATATACTCATTTACAATATATGAACCCTATTATTCCATACACTAAGCTTTACTACATCTTTTTGCACTCAAAACCTATTCAAAAACCCTAAACCCTAAAAATCGAGCTAGTTTTAAACCATGACTGTTCTTGGCTTTTATGAATTATAAAACCCATCCAACACACATATGAGTTGTTTAAAAAACTTATTTCTAATCTCTCGCAGATCAATCCTATTCAATCATTATTTCATCATTACTTAATCAATTGTACTTCTCTTGTACGTTAAAACCATATCCTAGAAACCCTAAATGTAACTATTTGGTTCATTTAACACGTTTACTCGTTTTGAACCATTATAATCCCAAATAGACCAACATGAGTCACTTGTAAACTCTAAAATGAGTTTACAATCGCGCATTATCTATACATTAACTTGGCAATGTGCAGAAATCATATGAGCTAGAATAACCTTAACGAATCAGTAAAACAGTTTGGTGGACGCCTAATGTGGTAACGTGGACAGTGGGCTCTTTTTAAAACACACTGCGCTCGAACTTAATTTAATGTACCAAAGTCATTTATTAATCACTTCTCCTATAAAAGCCCTACGCGCCAGTTGACTATTCAATCATTTTAATCAAGATCTATGCAAATATAAGCCAAGAAAGTCAAGAAAACCCTAAACGAGCCCTAGTTGAACCCGTACTCCCATTTCTTCATTTCTAATCCGTTTTAACCCAACTACACGTTATTGCTAATCTTTGACTATATTCTTTTTAATTCCCGCAGACCTTTTCATCCGAAGGTTCATTCTTGCCTTATAATTTAATAACACAATGTACCTTGTTAAAACCTTTGAAGAACCCGTCGAACCCAAAATAGACCCGGTTTGCTTCTATGACCATGTTAACCCCTCTAAATTGCTACCATGTACAAATGACACCCTAGAACTCTTGTAAGAACCTTCATCAGCTTATGCACCTACTTTGACATTCCTTGGTCAAAATTAAGTGCACATGGTTCCTTGTTTCTTCTAGTTATAGCCGCGGCATGCAAAGGATAAACCACCTCATCAAAGCTAGTTTCTAGCTTAGCCAACATACCTAATAGCCTCTCCTCATCACCCTATAGACCTATTATGTGTCCCATCTCAGATTGAAAGCTTTCCTTGAAGCTTAAGGGTCCTTTACCTATAAATAGCAACCTAAACCATTCATTTTTCTTCATCCCCCACTCTCTTATCTCATACCAATTATAGAAGCAATCCTTTGCTCTAATAGATCCTAAGTGATCTTAAGAAGTCTCAAGTACAGAAAGGAAGCAAAAGAAACCAAGAAACGAAGCCCCGAAGTCGTTACTCTAGCAGTACAAAACCGAAAGTCCCGATTCTGACCCGTTTCCACCATTTTTGCTCCTTGAAGCTCAAACCCAGGTTTTGAATGTTATACTTATACTACTACACCCTTATAATGTTCATATGATCCTAAATATACTCTTGTTAAAGTTTCATAACCCAATTCATGCTCAATTTCCATTTTGATCCAAAACCGTACACCCGAAACCCTAATTTCGCGTTTTTCTTAAAACTAAATGTTATGATGATTAAATATTGTTATAATCTATCCTAGCATGCTTAAATAATCTTAAAATAACTACTTTATTGATTAATGAAGGAATTTGAACTTAAAACCCACACGTTTACGCTTTGAAACCCTAATTTGACCCGTTTTACTTCTTAGCTTAACGAATTGTTATTTTAAACTTGTGTTGCGTTAAAACTTCATATTTTAGTTTATTATAACTTATAA
>BQNB010121830.1:9365-20390 GCA_026074375.1 Tanacetum coccineum
TATATAGTTCTTGAAACCAATATGTATTGATAACATCCTAAAGTGAACCTTAAAAAAATGGCGTCAAATATAAAAAACTTCAAGTGTTTAATTCATTTTAATGAAACCAGATGAGGTTCCATACTGTCAGAAGATTTGACATACTCAATGTTACATGAAATGGTGATGCAGAAATCACTTAGCTATCTACATCAAATGCAGAAACAAAAAAAATAAAAAGAAGTTCAACGTCAACATTTAAAGAATCATATGTACTAATATTCATGTAACTCAATATGTGTTAACAATGTCTTTTCAATGTACACATTTTGTTCCACCCTTTCTTAATTATCACAAGTGAATGACAGTTGATAAAGACTTATCAATGAAAATGTCAATTATCTCTTATAAATGTACGATATTTGTCAGTGTTTTTTTGACTATTTCACTCTATTGACACAGACTTCCCATACTATTTCTCCTATATCAACTATGATATCATCTACAATAGAATCTTGTCTCTCATACACACACTTTTTTTCTTCACTAACATACTATGTGGCTTATGAAGCAAATGAGGCACGTCAAGCAATTAATTTAAAACTACAAAGGGAGATTCAAGCTGAGGAAACACTAGCAGATCAGTTGTCGTGCAACTTAGCATGTTACATAGAGGAAACGCGTATCCGTTCGTTACAAATAACAATGTTGCAACGTATGCCTACAATAAGCCTTAATACCTACGGATTACATGCTTTACTAATGACACATGAAGCAGATATCCGTACCACAAACATCATTTTACGAACAAGACAACAATTATTGAGGAGCATCTCTGCAAAGCAAAACTTCATTAACAATTACATGGCAATATAGATTATAACATTATGTTGCTAAAGACCACAAGGCCAACCAATGTGGATCCGGTTTGTTTGCTGTTGTTTTGTTTCTCAAATGTATTAATATAAGGATGCCATCAACAAGAGTGTATGTGGTTTAATTCTATGTAATAAGTTTCTCAATAGATTCATGTGAATCATTTACTTTTTAATCTTAATGGCATTAAAAAAAAGTCCTCAACAACATGCAATTTATCACTTGGGCACTTTCACGTGATATATGACAATTTGACAAACACAAATGTTTTTTACTACAATAGATAAATACAAACTCAATGAAAATGCTGTCTATCACCTCGAATTACACTCGTTTACGAAAAACATCAGCTTGTCCGCTTATCTTAAACTTATTGGCTTATAAATAGACACATAATATGCACTCTTACTCAACAAACATTTTTAATCATTCACAACAAGTTATTAATTTTATCTTAATCATTTTTCACCATGGCTAGTATACCCAGAAACGTAGGTTACTGTCCTTAAATGAAAACTACAAGAAGCACTTGATGAAGAAGTCTATTTTGGAGGAACAAATTTTAGCCTTGTATTCTTCACTTGCTGATCAGGTTTACAAATCGTAGGGTAGGAAATAACAATCTGATGGTATTGCACGATCGCCAACTTATCAATTACGGAAGTACGCACTAAGTATGCCAGACAGGGGCCGGACATGAAAAAGGTGATGTAAAATTAAAAGGCCGACAGGGATGAGTTTGCTCAAGACAATGGAAGAAAAACCGACAGTTTGATAGAACGGAACTACAGAAACATGTAAAATCATTATTGCTTAACACGAGTTTGCTAACTATGTATGTCGTTGTGTGTTGTTGTTTTTATGTTTTCATATCGTCTAAATAAGGTTGACCATGTACTCTACTAGAGATCTGGTGAATCTCATGTTGTAATGCTTTTTAATGACTACCATTAACTTTTAATGTTTTCAATTTCTACAACTTTTACAATTCAAAAATTATAAAAACAAGTTTATTCCAATTTTTTTTTAAAATAACCACCTGACACACTTTGCACCATCATATTTTATGCATATTAAAACTAATTTTAATAAATTTTAATTCATTAAGTAGACCTCATCAAAGACTACACAGATTAACAAATAAACAATTTTAAATAAAACATATGAGTATCCAAATACGTACAAAAAATGTCCAGGATCAAGATTTTCAATAAACACAACATTATATACCATAAACCCTAAAACAATACCTAAAACAATAGCATAAATCCTAAAACAATAAACACAACAGACTTGCAAAAAAAAATACATAAATTGTGAATCGCTATACCCTTCGCGCGATCTACATTTTTTTTAATTTACAAAATTTTTCCAACAAACTTGCAAAAAAAAATACATAAATTGTGAATCGCTCTACCCCATGTGTGATTTACATATATTTTTTTTATTTTCTCACGAACCACTCTAAAAACCCAACACGTGTCCAGATGTAGATCGCGCCCCACCATGCGCGATCTAGAAGGATATATTGAAGAAAAAAAAATTGTCAGGGTTATTTCTGGATAACACGAATTCCAATAGGTTACTGCGAAAATTTTCGCCTTGATAAATTGTATCCACCTTTTTTTAATATTTTGTACTAGTGGTAATTAACTTAGGTAAATTAGAATAGTATAAAAGCAAAAACTTAGTGGGAAAGAAAGGTGTCGAGTGGAATTAGAAAATAATTCGTACGTATCATTAATGGAGCAAGTTGAACATGATAATCACAGGTTTGGCTTTATCAAAAGCCTAGCAAAGTTGGTGTTTTTGTAGAAACAAACTACGGCCAAACCCACCATAACAAGTTACTAGTAATTAACAAGGCTAAGTCATCACTTTTAAAAGGTAACCACGACGCCCCCAAGCTATCATATTCAAGACTTATTAGTCGAATATCATTAACTTAATAGAAAAAGGACAATGTTAAATAATAAAAATAAAAGTTTTGGAATTTATGATAATGCGAATAATTATCAAGGTTATAAATAGCGTGAGGCGTGCCTGCATGGCCAAGTCTTACCCTTTTGCGAGCCATGACGAGTCATGACGTTTTTAATGCTTGACTTAAAGCGACACAAAATATGAAAATATTTATAAATTTATATATTTATATCTTATTACAAAAGATATTGCGTTTACAAAAAGTCATAACATAAAAATAGAAGTCAAAGAAAAAAAAACTATCTTTGCATGTAATCTTTTTAATTTTTATATAAAAATACGATTTTTATCGAAATTGATTCAAAAAAGTCTCCACGCATCACGTTTTATCGCGTCCTGTCACGTTTTTTGACTCCTCATCTCACGTCAAGCCTTAAGCCCAAGACTTGGTCTATCGCTTGACGTGGAGGTCACGCCAAGTTCAACGTCAACATTTGAAGAATCATGTGTACTAAGATTCATGTAACTCAATATGTGTTAACAATGTCTTTTCAATGTACACATTTTGTTCCTCCCTTTCTTAATTAACACAAGTGAATGACAGTTGATAAGGACTTATCAATGAAAATGTCAATTATCTCTTATAAATGTACGATATTTGTCAGTATTTTTTTACAATTTCACTCTATTGACACAGACTTCTCATACTATTTCCCCTATATCAACTATGCTATCATCTACAATAGAATCTTGTCTCTCATACATACACTTCTTCTCTCCACTAACATACTATATGGCTTATGGAGCAAATGAGGCACGTCAAGCAATTGTTTTAAAACTACAAAGGGAGATTCAAGCTGAGGAAACACTAGCAGATCAGTTGTCGTGCAACTTAGCACGTTATACAGAGGAAACGCGTATCCGTTCGGTACAAATAACAATGTTGCAACGTATGCCTACAACAAGCCTTAATACCTACGGATTACATGCTCTACTAATGACACATGAAGCGGGTATCCGTACCACAAACACCATTCTACGAACAAGACAACAATTGTTGAAGAGCATTTCTGCAAAGCAAAACTTCATTAACAATTACATGGCAATATAGATTATAACATTATGTTGCTAAAGACCACAAGGCCAACCATGTGTGTTCATGTTGTTTGCTGATGTTTTGTTTCCAATTGTATTAAATAAGGTTGCCAATCAACTAGATTGTATGTGGTTTAATTGCTATGTATAAGTTTTTTAATAGATTATGTGAATCAGTTACTTTTTATTCTTAATGCATTAAAAAAAGTCCTCAATCAACATGTTATTTGTCACTGCACATTTCACGTGATTTATGACATGATTTGACAACACAAATGTTTTTTTACTGCAATAGATAAGACAACTCAATGACAATCTGTCTATCACCTCAAATTACACGCGATTTACGAAAACAACTGACAACTTGTCCGTTTTATCTTAAACTTATTGCTTATAAATAGACACATATATGAGCACTCTTACTCACAAACATTTTTATCATTCACACAAGTTATTAATCTTATCTTTTCATTTTCTATCATGGCTAGTAACCCAGAAAACGTTAGGTTAACTGTCCTTATGAAACTACAAGAAGCACTTGATGAAGAAGCTATTTTGGAGGAACAAATGTTAGCCTTGATGCATCGCTTTGCTGATAGGTTTACAGATCGTAGGGTAGAAATTAACAATTTGATGGTATTGCACGATCACCAACTTATCGATTACGGTAAGTACGCACTAGGATGCATGACAGGGGCCGACATGAAAAAGTGTGTAAAATTGAAAGGCGTCAGGGATGAGTTGCTCAGGAGCATGGAAGAAAAACGACAGTTGATGACGAACCACAGAAACATGTAAAAGCATTATTGCTTAACACCAGTTTGCTAACCATGTATGTCGTTGTGTGTTGTTGTTTTTATGTTTTCATATCGTCTAAATAAGGTTGGCCATGTGTACTCTACTAGAGATCTGGTGATTCTCATGTTGTAATGCTTTTTAATGACTACCGTTAACTTTTATGTTTTCAATTCCAACTTTTATAATTGCAAAAATTATAAAAATACAATTTTTCTGATTTTTTTTAAGAAAATGACCAACTAACACACTTTGCACCATCATATCTTATGCATATTAAAACTAATTTTAAAAATTTTTAATTCACTAAGTAGAGCTCATCAAAGACTATACATATTAGCAAATAAACAATTTTAAATAAAACATATGAGTATCCAAATACGTACGCAAAAAATGTCCAGGATCAAGATTTTCAATAAACACAACATCATATACCATAAACCCTAAAACAATACCTAAAACTATATACAAATTTTTTTCAACAGACTTGCAAAAAAAATAATAAATTGTGAATCGCCATATAGATTGCGCGATCTACATAAAAAAAATTAGGGCTCGTTTTTTAATTTACAAAATTAAAAAAAAAACATAAAATGTAAATCGCTCTACCCCATGCGCGATTTACAATTTTTTTTAATTTTCTCACGAACCACTAAAAACCCACTAAAAACTCGACACGTGTCCAAATGTAGATCGCGCCCCACCATGCGCGATCTAGAAAGTTATATTGAAAAAAAAATGTCAAGGTCATTACTAGATAACACGTTTTCCAATGGGTCTCTGCAAAATCTGTGGGTAAATTCCCCAAGTTGGATTTTAATATACATACGTGTCCCACCTTGATTGCTCCTGGTTTTGTGGAAGACTTACTTTGGATCCTAGTCAGCACTCTCAAAACCATTGTCCAGTTTGAAAAAAATAAGGTTTATCTGTGGGCAGAAATTCTATGGGCATATTGCAGATACTATAGGACCAAAAATGTAGCCACCATTCTCAATGCTTATCCCACAAGCCAGGGCATCATCATATCATGCAAGGATTTTCTTGCCTATAAAAAGATTATGGTCTTGTTTGCATAATTAAGTGATTTCGTACTACTGATTATATTCATCAAATGTTCAAAATAAAAAATAAAAAAATTATATTCATCAAGGCTAGAGGTACTGGTTATCATGCCTCACTATTCATTTTAGCTCTACTTTGGCATCATTTTAACTTTTTCTCTATTTTTATCATACTTCGTCGTTCAAGTGTTTTGGTCATCATAACTCACTTTTCATATCAAATTTTTTATTAAATTTTTTTTATTCATAAGCTAAAAACGTAAATATTAAGGTAGTACGAAATTTAAAACGTAAAACATACGAAATTAAAAACTTTTATTCATAAATTAAAAACATTACATAAACTTCAAATATTAAAAATATTACATATAAAACTGAAATTAAACATTTCGAGACAAGTGTTCGACCAAATCAACACGAAGGTTTTAATGCGCTTGTGACGATATGATGTGCCTCATAACTTGTCGCACTTGCTCATCAGATTGTTCTAGGTCGTCCGGTTGATGTGCTTCCTCCAGGTACCAATCGGGAGATATCGTTTTTTTTTGTATTTTCGAACCATATTATGTAATATGATGCATGTATACATCATAATCATTTTTATTTCTTTTTTCATCGCTCATGCGGGATTAACTAGCATAGCCCATTTCTTTTTCAGAACAATAAACGCTCGTTCTATAACTTTCCTTTCCCATTCATGCATTTTCTTATATCTTATTCGCTTGCAGTCATCATCAGATGGGCCTGGAATCGTCTTAATGAGTGGCGCCAATTCCTCGTATATCCCGTAAACAAGATAGTATCCCCATAGGTAAGTTACGCCGTTAGCTACAAAAGGAATCTATGGTTCTCTTCCGGTTTTGAGATCGTTAAACAAAGGGGATTGATGTAAAACATTGTTCGGCCCAGAAACACCAAAGAAAGCATGTCATATCCATAAGTCGTGTAACACAACAACTTCCAACAAAATGAACGGATTCGGACCATGATTACATCTAACATATTGGCCTTTGTGTGTGCACTGACAACCAAACCACTCTCAATCATTGTAATCAAGGCTTCCTAACATCCCTAGAAACCCGTTCTTTTCTTCGTAATGCTGATGAAGCTTACGACATTAGTCATCGTGGGTTTCCTCAAATACTCTGGTCCAAATATTTCTATAATAGAAGTACACAAATTATCAAGAGATAGACGAGAAGTTTTGCTACTCATTTGTAGATACTCATCTAGAAAATCAGGAACAATGTCGTATGCCAATTGACGAATTGCAGAGGTTCACTTCATCAACGGGGAAATGCCTTCTCTTCTAGTAAAGTCAATATTATCACAAAAGGACGAAGCGTGACTAGTTACCTCCTCAACTATCTGGTTGAAAAGGGGGAGAGCCATTCGAAACGTCTTATGAAATCTATATTCATTGTACATCGGGTTCTCACTAAAAAAGGTGGCGACTAAACAGTCATGAGCACCATAATGATCTCAATGTATGATGTTTCTCGTCAGTCAATTTGCTCGTCGCCTATTCCTAATAAACAACACCGCTCTTGTAAGAAATTTAATGTTTCGGGTAATAACTTCTTGGTCTTCTTCTAAGTCGGTGAACAAAAACGTATCGGAATCCATTTCGATAATGAGGACTGAAATATGTTGTTGGAGTAAAAATATGAGAAGATGTGTATAAAAAAGGTAAAGTTTATAGGTATTTATAAATAAAAAATAAAAGTAGTGTAAAAAACTTTAAATACAATTCAACGATAAAGTTAGAAAAATGGCCTACAAAATAATACACTCATGCTAAGTGAGCCGGTCACCATTCGAGTGCAGTTATACCATACCTCACGCGTGAGTTTGGTGTTTGTTTTTGGTGCGTCGCGTGTAAATGAGCAACTCATGAGATGAGTTCACGCCCACTCCCTCCGGTCTAAGTAGTAAACCATTAATTTACACAAACGATTAATTTTTTATAAAAGAATGAGTTAATGAAAAGCTTGACAAGTGTAATGTTGATGATCAATGAGCTACATTGGTGTGAACGAGATCAACCAATAGACTATAGATTTTAAGTTTTAATCAGGCTGGGCAAAATTAACCGAAAATTGAATCGAATTGACAAATCAAGCCGATCCGTGCCGATCATTTTTGGTTCGGTTTTCGATTTTGTATATTTATGATTTTTGGTTTCAGTTTCGGTTCGGTTTCATTCGGGTTAAAACTAAAAAAAATACGCCTGAATTATCTATTCGGTTCAATTTTGCTCGGTTCGGTTTTCGGTTCATGTTTTCCTCAAAGTCGATTTTTGATTTGGCTTTTATCGGTTCGATCCAGTTTTGACCCGATGTTCAACTCTAGTTTAATTAAGTCATAATAAACATATTAGACAAGACGTAATGATCATTAAACATGCTACTTTCATCTCAACATTATATTATCATACAACCTACTACAATCAGCTATAATAGTGATCATCAAATAAAACAGATAAAAATACGTTACTTTATACAAACATACATCAAAATATATTTCATAAATACACTCACAAAAAAGGCTTAAATCGTTCGATGCTCTGCGCCATCAATCCGATCTCCATACTGCTTGTTTCACACATGTCTTTCGACATATGTAATTGTCACCACGGGTGTGGTTTGCCACCATTTGTCTTTCACGAGTTACCAGAATTTCTAAGTCTTAGCCATTATAATAAGCATGTAAACATTTGCAACTAATAAAAGATCAATTTGACAATAATTAAAGCAGCTAGTGTTCTAAGTAACAGTCACGGACATAATAAGGGTGCGTTTGTTTTAACAGCCAGGAATCACAATCGAAATGGGTTTCAAATAATTTGGAATGGAATGGGTATTAATATACTAATAGTTTTTTTTAAATTAAAATTTTGTTATCATTTAAATATCTTAATATAAAAGAATGTAAAATAATAAAAATAAATGCTAATCTAGTGGTGGAGATTTCAATAGAGACAGTGAGCCAAAAGGATTTAACCAAAACCTGCTAAGCCATAGTGGAATGAGTTTATGGGCTTAATGGTTATTCTATTTTTTAAATTTCATTAACCAAATAACAAGAATGATTTCAACAATCACTCTATTCCTTCAAAACATATAAGACAAACAGCCCCTAAGATCATGAATTCTTTGGAGTCCTTATTATCTTCGTGTATTGTCACTATTTAACATTTAGAAATGTTACTCAGAATTCCTTAAGACTCGGTCCCATTTCTCAGACTCTGAGTCATAGTAATTCGTTCATTTCTGTTGGAAATTTAGTTTAATTGTCGATTCAGTTCACACTTGATAATGGGCCTGGAGGTGCGAAGTGTACACCCATCAAGTTACTGACTACCTGACTCTTATGGTGGGAAATGGAATTCAAGACACTGATGAAGTTCAATGAGTTAACTTTTCAGTGAGTGTCACTCTTATAGAATGACGTTTATCAGGCTGATGAGTTCAGCTTCATACTCTTGAGTAGTAATCTGAAAGATCTCATCAGTGAGTAACTCATCAGAGGACTTACCCTCAGCGAGTTATGTAGAATACTAGTAATCTTATGATCAAAACCAAGAACAAGAGTGAGATGTGGGTTGTGATGTTAGAGATAGAAAGGATGGAAAAATGGATGAAATGTATTATGAAATATGGAAAAATGGAACAACCAACCCTCTCCAAGGCTAGGAGAGGGACTTATATAGTGCTTATAGTGGCCGGCCCATGGGCTTTAATGGGCTTCCCATGGGTCTTGGGCCGGACTAGATTTCTAATCTAATTATGACATAAACTATGAGCTAAGACTATTACAACTTGGAAGTGACCGACACTTTTCGTGTTTCCAACAATCTCCCCCTAAGGGAGGTCACTCCAATTTACAAAACGTTAAACCTAGCATACTATGCTTCATCTTTAGTCTTTAGCTCTTACTCTTGACTTTCTCTTGTGAATATGTTGTAGTGATCATTGACTTTAGGATTGAGCTTGTTCCTTGAACTTGTATTTGACATTGTGATCTTGAGCAACTTGAGATCATCAACCAAGCATAATCTCTTCGCCATCTTGTAATTTTGCCATCTTGTGGACTTGTGACTTCTGGACCGACATGCTCATACCATTCTTGAAAAGCTTTAATGTTGCATCTTTCTTGAAATTCTTTAACTTTAACACTTCGACACTTCTAGAAAGATGTGTGGTATCAGAGTAGCGGAAGTCTTGAAACATGTACTTGAGCTTTCATGATGTCTTTATGTTTGTCGGTCGGGTATGAGCATGTGGCTATGGATCTTGTGAGCCAGCTGGAATCAGGGACCTCCACCACCATCTTTAAATAGCCTGCATAAAACAGTTAGCAATAAAGCGGGGGGACGAATATGGCTTTGTCATTCGCCCAGGTTTGGTTGGAGTAACCTTCAGATCCGTGAGGATCGACCTGTGATCAGATAGATTCAATTTAAGAAGAATCTTCTTGACAGGATTTCCAGCTGTAGTATTGAATCTTTCTAACACATAAGTATTAGATTCATCGTACTCAGCATGTTCTCATTATCGGAACGTCTCAAAGCAGACAGCACGATAAGAGTGAACCAGTGAGTTACTATCTCACCGATTGATATAGAAAATTGATTTGAAAATCAATCGGTGTATCACTTACAAAATTGTTTTTGTGACACACCGAGAGTGTTAATCATTTCAAAAATTCATTAACAACCGTTGATCCATTTCCTGGAACAAGTTTGATTCTTATAGAATCGCACCATCGTTTCTTTCCAGTTGTCACAAGTTTGATTCATAAAGAATCGCACAAGTTACCTACCATGAGCTTGTTTGATGTTGGCTCAAGCAGGATTTCCATCTTCATTGTGAATACCTAAGTATCACTCAGATGTTCTGGCAAAATCACAAGGATAATGCGTAGGACTCTTTATATTTTCTCGTTATTCACATTGTGTGAGATAGCAAGCATAATTTTGACACGTGTCCTAATGAGATTTATGGATGATCTCTTTTGGCTCTAAACTCAATAGTGCACTTTGATTTTAGTGATCGGAGGCTGGAGCAGACTGCCACCTTTTCAATATCAACCAACTCGGAGTGAGAAAGTCGATAGAAATGCGTGTGATATCCGAGAGAAATAAAACAAGAGTCTTTTGAGAGACCTTGAGCGGCTAGGGAGGGTTGTGCATAGCGTCACTGGGTCTATGACTGTCTTCAATGTCGGACAACATCTTAGTGTTTTCGATAGATTATGTATTGACCCGGTTTCTGCCTAAGTGTATAGAGGG
>BQNB010121831.1:5000-20390 GCA_026074375.1 Tanacetum coccineum
AATAACCACAAAATCTGAGATTAATTTTTCATTTCATTTCTTTTGTTTCGAGTCTTGATTATTGAAGGAGATGGATAGTAGTGATGTGAGATGTGTTTTAGTCTTAGTATTGGATATGATTGATGGGATGTTATTATGGTTGATTGTTTGTTATGAGTTGAGTAGTTTTTCTTTCATGATCATTTTCATTTCATTTTGACCTTGACCCTTGAGTATGTTTATGGATATGGTTTAACTCACTTGAGTTTACCCGAGTCAACTCGGTAAATACCGAGTTGACTCGGTTTGGAGTGGTTCGGCTTTAAACTAGTTCGGGTCTCAAAGATGCCCAACTCGTTCGGTTCATAAGCCATATACTCGTTCGGTTCACAAGTCATATACTCGTTTGGTTCTCATTAATAACGACTCGATCGGTCCTCATTAAAATAACTCGTTCGATCCCTCCTGGTTTAGACTCGTCGGTCTTTCTTGGTTTTGGACTGGTTTGGATCTTGAGTTTTTAACTTGATCGGTTCCTCTTGTGCTGGACTCGTTCGGTTGTAACTGAGACTTGCTAGTTCGGCTCTTCTTGTTTCTTGAACCGTCTATTATAACCACAAAACTTGGATCTGTGGTCTCTTGTAATTAATTATCAAACCGATATAACCCCACCGATTAAACCCAGTCAGGAATTAAGCATACACAGCTTATGTCATAAAATAAGTCCATGAAAATGGATAGCCCACAAATCTTGAATAAAACCAAAAAGAAGCAAACCCAAGATAAGCCCAAAATGAATAAGATGAACAGTAAACCCACACTTTTGATTAAACACAAGACAACAACTTTTATCCGAGTAAGATGAGATGAAAATAAGTGTAAAATATGTTGATATAGGCACGAAAAGAAGAAAAAAATGAGCACTTTAAACCGAAACCAATAAGCTCAAATATGCGATAACAAAATCATAAACACATAAGTGATAGATTTGAGACTAACTCGAGACCAACCGGACACAAACAAGAGTATGTAGCCATGGCTCTTGATACCAATTGAAAGATTCATATAAACTAAGATCCGTGGTCTTGGTGAGTCAAACCACAAGATAGCCATTTTTTAGTGAGAGAAAGTAGTGAGAATTTGAAGAGGACTTGTTAATTAGATGGAAAAAATGGATGAAGGATACAAATGACTCTACCCACCAAACTAATCGACTCAACCCCTTTCTATGGAAGCCATAGAGGGGTATATAGGGCCCATACGCCCCCCCCCCTCACCTAAACTATACATAGTTATTGCCACTATTCTAGTCCTCGCATATGTGACTATGATAAACTATGGTAATTCTGTAATGTCGTCACGTAAAAGTGAATTCCCAACATGCGTGTACTAAATTTATTACCCATATCATACCCGAACTTTGTATTTCGTGTCAATATGGAACGTAAACAGAATTTTCCACCTGTTTAACAGGTTAAACGCTTACGTGGCATCCTAACACTATTCATCATCTTCTCAGCTAGATCTTGCAATACGCTGACTGGAAACATCGCGAGACAATGATATTACCTTGCGCACTATTCCGCGAAGAACAATGATAAACCTTCAGCACTATGTCGCGGAAGAACAATGATAGGTGCATCTCAAGGAACACTCGTCCCCCATTTCCCAATGGAGCACTATCGCGAAGAACAATGAAATACCTTAATCACCATTCGAGACAATAGTTTTTTTTTATTACGTTATTATTATTCTAAAAAATTTAAAATTTTTTTGCAAAACTTTTTAAAAAAATTCGTACTTTTTAAAACGTAAAATTGTATAATTTTTCAAAGGAAAACATTTAGTTTTTTAAAATTTTAGATTTTTCTTAACTTTAAAATACTGTTTTAATTTTTTTTTTTAATGTTTTTTATTTTTTCTAAGAAAACAGTAAAAATGTTTTAATTTTTTAAATTTTTCTTAACTTTAAAAAATAATTCCGTAAGAAAAAAAATTTGATTATTTTTATAAAAAAAAAATTTAAATAAGATTTTAAAAAGTACGATTTTGTTTTTAAAAAAGTTGTAAAAAAATAATTTTTTTACGAATAATAATGTAAAACAAATATTTTTAAATTTAAAAAGTACAAAAAAATGTAAAATTGTTTACAAAATTAAGTTTTAATAAAGTGCAAATTTTTTTTAATTTACTAAAAAAAGTTAAACTTTTTGACGAAATAATGTAAAAAAAATATTAAAAAGGTTAAAAAAAATTTTTCTTAAAATCGTAGCCGGTTTTAACAGTAGCCAGTAATAATTGTACCATATTGGCACGAAATGTAAAGTTTAGGTACCATATGGGCAATAAATTTAGTACACGTATCATATGGGTACATGTGAGAAAGTACGTGACTATTTAAAGCCAAAAACCCTAAAATGAATATAAAATTGAGGGTTAGCATTGTTGAGCACACAATTTTGAAAGATTATGAATTGTCATTGAAGAATTCTTGAAAATTTATGCTCAACCACTTAATCATCTTATAACATATAATCTATTGAGTAGTCATCATTATTACAGATTTGTTATTAAGACTTTTTATAATGTGTTGAATACATAAGAATTGTCATGTGATGATGTATCCAACAACATTAAAACATTGTTTTTCGAAAAACTCCCCCTCAAACATTGACTCATTTTGAAAATGACACCAAATGTAGAAGAATTGTCTTGTAAAACTTTATGAAGGTTGGAGTGTTGAACACACAATTTTGAAAGATTATGAATCGTCATTGAGAAATTCTTGAAAAATTGTGTTCAACATTTTAAAAAAACATCATGTTAGAAGACTTCTCTTCTAACGCTAAGGATAAACCCACTTATGCGTACACTCTCCTTTGTCGTTCGGGTCCGAGTTGCAATCTGAGATTGATTACAAGTCATTAAGAAAAATTAGAAATGACATGTTTTGAAAGCATTTGAAAACTCCTGTTCGAACTTCATTTACACGCCCGTGTCGATGTTAATCAACATTTCTAGGTACGTAAATGTTATCGATTCCAAGAGACATGTCGAGAAGATTCTTTTTGTGAAACATTTTCTGATTTTTTGATTTTGTATTTTCTTTTTGAAATTTTATATTTTTGGTATTTTGTTTTTATATGTTAATATTTTGTATTTTTCCTTTTTTTCAAAATATTTACATGTTGAGTTTGAAAATATATCAAGCAGATTCATTTGCCAGTACGCCTCCAATTATGCTGGAGTCAAACATCTCATACCAATTCGTCTGACAAGATACTGAAACCTATCTTTGAGTAAGGCTTTAGTAAACATATGAGCTAATTGGTATTCAATTCTGACAAAGTACAATTCAATTATACCATTTTCAACCTGTTCCTTGATGAAATGATATCGAGTATGGATGTGCTTGGTATGGGAGTGCTGCACGGGGTTGCATGAGATTGCTATGGCTGACTAAGAGTCGCAATACAACGGTATTTTGTTGTAGTTGAAGCCATAATACCTTAAGCTGTGTCCTCATCCACATTACTTGAGCACAACTTGCAGATAACGCCACGTACACAGCCTCTGCTGAGACATTGCAAGACAGTCCTGCTCCAATGACATCCAGCTGACTAACTTATCACCTAGGAACTGTATTCCTCTAGAAGTGCTTTTGCGAGTATCAACGCATTTGGCATGGTCGGCATCTAAAAAATGTTAGTTCAAAGCCAGAACACTTCAGATACCAGAGTCCCATGTTAATGGTACCCTTTAAGTATCGAAAGATCCTTTTAACCTCTTTGAGGTGTTTTTCAAGTCGGTCTTGCTTGATATATTGCACAATAAAATACTGGCTTGCACTATTTCTGGTCTACTAGATGTCAGATACATGAGTGATCCAGTTACTATGGTAGTCATTTGGTCCTAGGGTTCACCACTCAGTCTGCATCTAATTTAGGTTTTGTAGCCATTGGTGTACCAATGCTTTGTCTTTTTTCCATACCATGTTTTTAAGTATCTTTAAAGCGTACTTGGCCTGATTGATAAAGATACCCCGTGGGGATTGGTGGATTTGAAGTCCTAAAAAGAATTTCATTTCCCCTATTAAGGACATCTCAAATCATTTGCGTTAATTTTCAAATCGTTTAGAAAAAAAGGGTTTGTGGACCCTAAAATAATGTCCTCAACGAAAAATAAGCACAAGTAGAATGTCTTCCCCGTATCTTATCGTGAATAAAGTCGGGTCAATGGTACCTTTAGTAAAACCTTTGGATATCAGGAAATTTAAGAGTTCATCATACCAGGCTCTTGAAGCTTGTTTTAATCCATATAGAGCTTTCATTAGTCGGTAAACTTTGTCTGGATGATCAGGATCAACGAACCCGTCTGGTTATGCAACATAAACCTCCTCCTTCAGTAGACCATTAAGAAATGCCGTTTTCACGTCCATCTGATAAATTGGAAAAGACTTGTGTGCAACATATGCGACGAAAATCCAAACAGCTTCCAAGCGAGCAACTGGAGCAAATGATTCTTCGAAATCAATTCCCTCTTCCTGAGCATAACCCTTAGCTACAAGTCGTGCTTTGTTACGAATTATAGTTGTTGGTCTTTACATCCTATTTGTGTTATTCCATAACCACATTTAGCTTAGATTACGTTTCTGCTAAAGGTTTGTCAAACGAGTTTCCCAGACTTGAAGTCTATCAAACTAATGAAGTTCTTCCTACATTGCTTCAAACCCATCAGAATCAGCCATTGCCTCCTTAATATTTTTCGGCTCAATAATACTTACGGTGAGTGCGAACATACACATTTCAGGATCGGTTGCAAGTTGTCGTCTTGTTTGTACTGGCTTGGATGGATTTCCACGAACTTGAGTTGATGGGTGATCTTTTTTCCATCGGTATTCGGAATCTTGAGGTTGATTAAAGGTATGCATATTTGAATTACCAATATTGTGTGAGGAAGACTCACTAACTTTATGTACGGGTGTACAGAAAGGATTGGTAAATTCATTTTCTGTATCGTCTGCTTGATTATCATTGTTTTCCTCAGCATGAGCATTTGTTGGAGTTGTTGGTTCTGATGTTGGTTGAATATTCGTTGAAGGGTGTGTGTCTTGCGGAACAGAATTATCGTTGGGAGAAGAAGACTTGTTGACACGAGAAGTACCCGTATTGAAAAATTCATCGTATAAAGGACCAAATAAAAAATCCAACTCTTGTTGTGATGGAACAGTTGTATCTGCTGAAGGAGAAACATTTTGTAGTTGTGGGTCGGGGTCAGAGTTGTCATAATCTAACTCCTTTTGTCGTTAGGGAACGAGGTCTGAAGTGTCATTAGCAACAGAAGTCTCTCTTCAATTAATTATTTAAATGGAGTTAATGCCAAATGGCTAAAACAGACACATATGAAGGAAATGGTATATCAAGGATGTTAAAACGAGATATGAGAAGTTAATTGTACAAACAATTAATTATTGAAGGGAGTGGATATATCCGTTCCACAAAGCAAACAATACATTAAAAGTTTTCAAAGAAATGCTTTAAACAAAAAGGTCATCATTAGATATGATGGTTGAAATTCTCTTTTCGGAGTGGGGCTGCTTGTTGTGTTTTTCCCAAATGATATTCCTGTCGAAATACGTGACCTTCATTAGTGTGGTTTGTCTCGAGAGTCTTTATGCGTGATTCATTTTCGACATCTCGGATCGTGTTCCGCTTTTGACAAAAGAGCATGTCAGCCATATGTTGGGCTATGAGTCGCTTGGTATCTGCTGACCTTTAGAAATTGTCTTCTTAGCGGCATGATTCTACAGAATCACAAGAGGCAGGGAGAAAAGAATGAGTTGTGTTCCCAAAAGTAGGCGTTCTCATATGACACGTTATGAGGGAATAGATTAATAGTCGTATTCCAGTTAACCAACATGATTCAATGCGGTGGGTTTCATGATGGCGTATGTGTCTCAGAAGTACGAGATGAATGTTCAGTTCCGAGTTGAATAATAAAATAACCAATGGGATCGACCAAACAATGCCGAGTATTTGATATCAGCATGAAGAAATATTAGTAATGTTCGTGAAAAAGTTTTGTAATCATCGTAGCACTTACGATATCTTGAAATAAATGAAACCATCGGCATCTCACAACTCTTAGAAGAGTTTATATTTAATACCAACAACGTTTATATAAAATGAAAGATGCCTCACAAAGTAGACAGAAGTGACCATAAGATAGTCACATTTATATACATTTAACTTTTTATATAAATAGATAGTGGTACTCACAGAGATAATTGTAAGAGATAAAAAAGAAAGTAGTTCATATATATAAGTAACCTAAGATAATACTAGTATTGATGCTCGAGGGAGTAAATATAAGCAGCGAGGAAGTACGCGCGCATGGATATCGGATAAAACAAAGAGAGACTCTAAATTTTTTGAAGTAGTCATAGTCTAGGTTTTGAAAACAACCCAGTTCTCTATGATCAGTGTTCTGATACCAATCTGTCACACCACCAAAATTGGACTGCAGCGGAAAGGTAACATTGGGGTGCGACGTCATGGAACAAGAAGTACAAGTCACGGAAAACGACCTCAAAATGAGACGTTTTGAAATACACTTAAAAAAATGTTTCACATTCGATACATTAAAACATCAGAGTTTGCAAACAGGTCCCCACAGTTTCAAAATGACACAAGTGTTTAGACATGCCAAAATGTTTAGATAAAATTTTCATTGAATATAATAATATAAATTCTTTACAAAACACAGTATTTTTCAAAAGAAGTTTTATCGAATGTATAAAAAAATGAAGAGTCTTTTCCACCATTACCTACGCAGGTAACTACTTCGGCTGGAAATGCCCTTGGTAAGTCTTCGTATGCTAATATTACTAGTAAACTAAGTGGGGAAAAAGTGATGTGTAAGAACCCGAACTTAAGGTCATTATTTATTTCGACTTATATATTTATTTTCTAAATTATAGAAAATCTTCTATTTTGTTCTTTTGTCGATTTTGGAGAAAATCGTCGGATTTGAATAAAAGTGCTATGCGTTAAAATTTAACCGTTTTTGAGCAACGAGAAATCAACGACTTCGTATTTTGGCCTCGAATGCCAATTATATTTTATTTTATATAAAATATTATTTTTATAAAGTTTACATGTGCAACCGAGTTAAATTTTGCGTTTTAGGAAAAAGTGTCGGACTAGGAAAGGTTTTTGGGCCCGAGAATTATAAGTATCGTTAGTTAGGAAGAAGTGGGCCGAAACCCACTCCTCCCTCTTGCTTTAGACCGGCCATAAGCCCAAGCCATACACCCTCATGCTTTTATCCACTTAACTTGACCCACTAACTAGTTTAGGCCCAAGACCCAAGTCCATTAACCCTTTTTATTTATAAGTATCAACACACACATACTGTCAAATCCAAAACACAGATAAAAATTATTCACCTCCCTCTCCTTCTCCCTGTTCGCGCACCACCCACCCAAAACCACCATTTGATCATCAAAACCCACTCAAATCACCTCCTTTATTCACCAAATCATCTCTAAAATCATCCTTAATCCATTCCTATCACTAAAAACAACCATGCATTGATTGCAAAAATATTAGTTTTGAAGATCTTGAAGATTTTTAGGGCTTTAATTGATTGAAGGCTTCAAGAACTACAAGGGATGAACTAGAAGTGTAAGTGATAAAGAATAGGAATAGAAAAGTTAGGATTCTTTTGGGTTTGGTCTTGTGTGTTTCGGCAGCCCACAACACCATTTAGGTGTTGTGATTGATCATTCCTCCATTTTATTTTGTGTGGTAAAACTTCCTTTAAAACCCTAACTTGTTGCTTTAATTTTTCTAGTGAGTGCATGTTAATGATTTTTCACTTTTATGATCATGCAAGTAATTTTTACAATGACTTGGTAAATTTAGTGAAGGTGGGGAGGTATAATGGTTATAGGATAGATTGCATTGAAGTATTTTGGCCTTGTAATGGCTCAATTGAGGATTTAGACGTGTTATTGATTGATTTAGAATAGGATGTTACGGACTGTTTTGGGGACAGCAGGTTGTCGACCCTTGTTCTCAAAATTTTTGGCTTGTGCCTACTGATATTATTTGATATTTGGAAAATAGACTCTTAGGGGATCATGTGGTGAGTTGGATACTCAACCAACTCCTCCGGATGAAGGAGTTATGGTCAATTTACGATCATAGGTCAAATCTGGACCTTTGAATATAAAACGTGTTAATCTCTAAGATTTTGAACTAAAGGTTTGGGTTTTAAAGCATGAATCAGTACTAGACACATAAGAAAGACTCCATCACTTGGCCTCACATTCATTGCTATTGTAGATTAAGAATTATGCACTTTTCCGTAAGGAATAGAAGTTCAGCCAACTTTCTGGTTTCACCTTCGGTTAATAAAAATCCATTTCCCGTGGATTGGTGAATGGTTTAATTGATTGGCCAAATAATTGTTTATTTTTGAAAACGAGACATAATGGCTGTTCTAGGGGTGAAAGCCTCATTTTTTTTATCTTTTATAGATTAAGAGATACGATAGCGTGAAGTTGACTAAAATCTGGAAATTGAGTTTTCTGTTTTGAGTTTCAGTTAGTAAAATGAACTTTCCTCTTAAATGGTAAACAATTGGAATGATTGGCTTAGTGTTCTGGAAAGTAGACTCCAAGGGCTTTCTAGAGGTGAAAGCCTCACTTTCATATCCTTAATTGTTTGAGATCAATACTCTCATGAATCTGACCTAAACCAGAAAATAGACTTTTACGTCTATTTTTAGAAGAATAAAAAGTGCGACCACTTGGTAAAAGTTAAGATTGGATAAGCGATATTTAGTAGACACTTAAGTGAGTGTAAGTACAGGTCCTACATCTAATTTAGAGATAGAAACACCTTGGTTAAATCTCGGTTCAATGTTGCACATGTTTTGCATTTTTATAAACAAGTTATTATATAACTATGTATAAGTATTGGAATACTTTATAACATTATGTCGCGACTTATTATGTAGGTCCCAAATAATTTCTTGGAGTTTCTCTGGTCCTCGATTCTTATTGCTTCACGTTTCTCTTTACTTGGTGAGTTCATAGCCTCGCCCTTTACTTTACTGTTTTATTGAAAAGCCCGTGAGGGAGATACATGCTGTTGTTTTAAAATGAACGCAAGAATGTTTGGTATGCTGGACCCATTACTGAATATATTTTGCACGAGACCTATCGCATAAAGTCCCACTAATTTCATGAACCGCTTAATTGCTTGGATTAGTGAGCGCTAATACATTTGATAGATCTATTGGGGTTGACATCCCCGTCCGGGGTCTCGATCCATTGTTGTAACACCCTTGACCGGACGATTTGTGATTAGAGAAATGAGGTATATTGGCAATAATACCTCGTGTGGGGGCAAAGAAAATTGTTTATTTCATATGGTAATTAATACATATGTGGTTGATGTTAACGCTTGCGATGTCATGAGCTCGGTGCAAATATTATATAACTTGTTTGATCCACAATGTTATAAGATGATGTATAAAAATAAAACTTGTGTTCATACTATGGTTTATGAAAACTCTATGAATTCACTCAACGTTTTTATGACTTTTTAGCTGTTTTAATCTCAGTAATCAAGGATGATGATGTATTTGAGCTCACTAGGATGGTCTTGCGTGGTTTATAGTTTGAACTGCAAATATCCCATATGTTACAAGTTTATGATACACTTGGTATTTTGTGAAAACTTGATCTTAAGATGGGTGACTTTATATGGTACTAAGGTTTAACCATATGGTTAATATGGGATATTGTGTCAAACTTGTTTATTTTGGACCAATGTATTATAAGGTCTCATTGAGTCGTTCTTTATGAAGTATGGGTGATGGTGCTAAGGAAGTAACACCCATAATATGTTCCGCATGTTGTCCCGAAAATGGGTGTGTTACATGATGGTTCGTAACTTTGTTTACACCTGGGGGAATGGATTGATGAGGTTGTTCTGGTGATTCTTCGTGCTATAGTGCAGATTAGCTAATACTGCTTAGGTTTATCTTGGGAAGAAGGTTGGCATACCCTGTTGTTTGCAAACTATGTTAGAAATACCTAGAGGAAATATAGGCTTGTTCGCTCAATGTTCAGCTCGTCTACTGGATTATTCTCCTTTCAATTTAGCTCCATGGACGGATTAGATGCTATGATTGAAAATGGTTCATGGTTTATCCGGAATAACCCGCTTATCTTGAAGAAATGGCATCCAATTTGAACATCCTGAACAACTTGAACTTTGTTTAGCCAATTATGAGGTAGCCATTTGGTATCAATTGTGGTATAAGAGGAATGATTGGAGGCAAGTTTTAGTGTTCCTAAGTAGGGATCTCCTCTAATGCTTGACTCTTATACATCTGATATGTGCATGCAATCTTGGGATAGGTCAAGCTATGCTAGAGTTATGATTGAGCTTCGAGCTGATGTGAAGTTAAAAGATAACATTGTCGTGGCTCTCCCTAACATTACTAGGGAGGGCCATTATATATGTAATGTCCATGTTGAGTATGAGTGGAAACTTCCTAGGTATGCGTCTTGTAAGGTTTTTTGGACATATTCATGAGGAATATCTAAAGAATACATGTGCTGGTGAGAAGAAGACTGTGAAGAAGCCTAGTCAAACTTCTTGAGGTGTTCCAGTTGGTCTGAAAATAGGTTTTAAACCTCAGAAAGAATATAGACATGTTCCCAAAAAACCTACTGCTAATTCTAGTGGTACTAAGAAGAAAGGTGTGGAACCTACTATTGAGGTTAGTAATTCAAATCCATTTGAAGTTCTTAATTCGGTCGATAATAATGAGGAGTTAGGTACCAATAGGGGGCTACTAATTTGGTAAATAACGGGGTTACTTCTAGTGGATCCTCTTTTATGAATGTCGATAATAGTAGTACTGGTACTACTTCTATTATTGATAAAATCAGGAAGTTTGGAGAATTAATTACTAGTGGGAAAGCTATTCTTGTAGATGAAGCTGGTAATCCTTTGAAGAAGTAACGGGCGGAGATGTGAGACTCACCCTCATCCCTTGTACTTAAATTTTTTTGGTGTAATAAAATTTACCGGGGAAACCCTTTACCTAAAAAAATGGTGAAGGTACAAGTAAGTCTCACCATGGAGAGGCATCAAACAAGTCTCCACAAAGTGCTTGTAAGTCTTCACAAACAACTACTATGTCTCCACAAACCACTGGTAAGTCTGATAAGGGTTGTTCTCAGTCACCCAAGTGGACCAAAGCTAGGGTCGCATTTGACAGAGGTAAACTTGTTTGTGGTTTTGGTTGTATGCTTCTTAGATGTCAACTGAGAATTCTTTCCAAATTAAATCTCTAAAACCTGAACATAAATGCTGCAGGAATTACAATCTAGGTTCCCTAGTGACATACAAATAGATAGCACACCATTATGCCAAACATATTATTATAGACCTTTCATTCCTTATTTCAAGATGAAATCAGACATTGGGGACAAATACCTCATTAATGTCAGCCTTGGCCGTGCAAGAGAGCTAAACATAGGGCATTATATGATTTTAAAGGGGGGTTGAAAGAACATTAAGGGAGGTTATGGGAGTATAGGCACGCTATTCTTGATTCAAATCCAGAGTCCACATGTAGACTAGATGATAAAAAAACATCATCTGATAACTACTATTTCAGGAGGAATTATGTATGTTTCAAAGGTGTCAGGGTGGTTGGCTAGCATGTTGTAGAAAGGTTATAGGAATGGATGGTTTTTTTCTTAAACATACTTATAGAGGGGAGTTACTGGTTGTTATGAGAAAGGATGTAAATAACCAAATGTATCCAATAGCATGGGCAGTTGTGAAGGTTGAGAACAATGAGAACTGGTGTTGGTTTTTAGCTTTGTTACATGATGACTTGAATTTGCAACAAGAAAATAGATTGACTGTTATATCTGATTCTCACAAGATAACTTTAACAATTTATTTTCTTACTTTAATGGTGTAAGTAAGAATATTATCCGGAATCGGCTCGATAGATAATCCTAATATTGGTATATGGTTTCGGGTTTAATCCCAAGCAAAACCGAGCCCGAGTCCTAGTTAAACATCCCGCTGCGTCACATTATAAAATTTATGGGGTTATATATATATTTAGATATTTTCTAAAATATCTAAATATATATATAGATATTTTCATATGAAAATATCTAGTTTTAATCTAATTCATTAATCTAATTTTCTTTTCTATCTCTCTTTTCTCTCTCAACTATCTCTCTCTCTCTCTCCAATTTCGTCTCTCTCTCTTATCTCTTTTCTTAAATCGTGGTTCGGGTTTATGAAGTGGAAGTGTTAACGGGTTCCTACAATTGGTATCAATCGCCTCGGGTGGATTTCGTGGTTTTTTTAGTTGTGATAAGCCTTAACACAGGATTACGGAGCAAGTTTGTTGGGTTTATTTGTGGCACTCGGTAAGCATTTTTATTTCGTGGCTCATTTTGGGTGTTGCAAAACGTTGGCAACGAACGAGTGGAAATCGTGTACGATCGAACGAGCGACAAAAGTTTGGATCGAACGAGCGACCGAACAAGCGATCGAACTAGCGTGATCGAACGAGCGATCGAACTAGCGTGATCGAACGAGCGATCGAACAAGCGCGATCGAACGAGCGATCGAACGAGCGATCGAACGAGCGATCGAACGAGCGATCGAACGAGCGGATCGAACAAGCGATCGAACGAGCGGAATTTTTGGACCGAACGAAATTTTTTTTAAAATTTTGTGTGACGAAAAGGGTTTCAGTAAAACGGCCATAACTTTTGATCCGTAACTCCGTTTCAGGCCCGTGAGCTCTCAAAACGAAGAGAAAAACGAGACGGATCACGCTGTAACCACCCTTTGGCAGGTTAAGGATTTTTCGAGGCCCAAAAAGCTTGTTTTCTATGAGAAATTGACACTTTTCAGTTTTTTTTGGAATTTTTCGCCGCTGATTCCGCAACCAATCATTCACGGTTTTCTATTGATTCTGTAAAATCCCGTTAATTCATTTATCGGTTTTAATCATAGACGTGTAAAATCCCGTGAACGTGAATTGCTTACAAAACCACAACTTTAATCACATCATATCCACTTAAGATCCAACAAAATCTTTCACACTTCATAATTCATAACTATTCATTCATCATGTCTACTCCAGTTAACACATCCTCCACAGATAGCCAAATGCATAACAATATAATGGCAGCTGGTTCAAAAGAGCGTCCACCGATGCTTGGACCAGGGAGATATTCTCAGTGGCATTCGCGTTTTCTACGATACCTTGACACTAAATCGAATGGTGAATATCTGAGGAAGTGCATCTTTGACGGTCCATATTTGCCTACGAACGTACTCATTGCAGCAGTTGAAGCAGCAGAGAACATTCTACCAGTAGCTGCACATGAAGAAGTAGAGACAATACACAACATGACAGCAGAGAACAAACTTTACTTTCAAGCTGAAAAGGAAGCTATTTTCTTGATTCTGACTGGTATTGGGGATGAAATTTACTCAACTGTTGATGCATGTAACACAGCTAAGGAGATGTGGACAACCATTGAAAGGCTACAACAGTGCTAACGGCGGGTTGCTAACGGCGGGTTGCTAACGGCGGGTTGCTAACGGCGGGTTGCTAACGGCGAGTTGCTAACGGCGAGTTGCTAACGGCGAGTTGCTAACCAGCGAGTTGCTATACAGCGAGTTGCTACTTGGCAGCGGTTTGCTAAGAATTTTTTGTGTGAACAAAAGGGTTTCAGTAAAACAGCCATAACTTTTGATCCGTAACTCCGTTTTAGGCCCGTGACCTCTCAAATCGAAGAGAAAAACGAGACGGATCACGCTGTAACCACCCTTTGGCAGGTTAAGGATTTTTCAAGGCCCAAAAAGCTTGTTTTCAGTGATTTATTGACATTTTTCAGTTTTTTCTGGAATTTTTGGCCGCTGATTCCGCATCAAATCATTCACGGTTTTCTATTGATTCTGTAAAATCCCGTTAATTCATTTATCGGTTTTAATCATAGACGTGTAAAATCCCGTGAACGTGAATTGCATACAACAACAACATCAATCACATCATATCCACTTAAGATCCAACAAAATCTTTCACACTTCATAATTCATAACTAATCATTCATCATGTCTACTCCAGTTAACACATCCTCCACAGATAGCCAAATGCATAACAATATAATGGCAGCTGGTTCAAAAGAGCGTCCACCGATGCTTGGACCAGGAAGATATTCTCAGTGGCATTCGCGTTTTCTACGATACCTTGACACTAAATCGAATGGTGAATATCTAAGGAAGTGCATCTTTGACGGTCCATATTTACCTACGAACGTACTCATTGCAGCAGTTGAAGCAGCAGAGAACATTCTACCAGTAGCTGCACATGAAGAAGTAGAGACAATACACAACATGACAGCAGAGAACAAACTTTACTTTCAAGCTGAAAAGGAAGCTATTTTCTTGATTCTGACTGGTATTGGGGATGAAATTTACTCAACTGTTGATGCATGTAACACAGCTAAGGAGATGTGGACAGCCATTGAAAGGCTACAACAAGGGGAATCGCTGAACGTACAAGATGTGAAGACCAATCTATTTTGGGAATTTGGGAAATTTACTTCTAGAGATGGAGAATCCATGGAGTCTTATTACTCCCGATTTTATAAACTGATGAATGAGTTGACAAGGAACAACTTGCAAGTTTCACCAATGCAAGTGAATGTTCAATTTCTTCAACAACTTCAACCAGAATGGTCAAGATTTGTGACAGTTGTCAAGCAGAGTCAAGAAATAGACACGGTCTCATATCACAAGCTGTTTGACGTTCTGAAGCAGTTTCAAAACGAAGTTAATGATATCCGTTCTGAGAAATTAGCCAGAAGTGCAAACCCATTAGCACTTCTTGCGGCTGCTCAACCAAATTCAGATAACTACTATGAGGCACCTGTACCTCAAAGATCGAATGCACCATCATTCAAGCAATCTTCTTCCACACGAACAAGTGCGTCTACCAGACACAAAGGCAAAGAGATCGCCAAACCAGTTACTCCTCAATCTGAGTCAGTTTCTGAGGAAGACAGTGATCCAGAACAAGCTCGGAGGGATAAGGATATGCAAAAGAACTTGGCACTCCTTGCTAAGTATTTTAAGAAGCTGTACAAACCTACCAACAACAACCTTAGAACTTCTTCAAACTCCACGAACAAGACTGAAGATACCACACCAAGGTATAACAATGACAATCAGTCAAGGCAGTTTGGAAATCAGAGGACAGTGACAGTTGCTGGGGCTAGGGAAACAGTAGGCAGTCCGGTAGTGCAAAAGACTGGGATACAGTGCTTTAACTGCAAGGGAT
>BQNB010121832.1:0-20390 GCA_026074375.1 Tanacetum coccineum
CATAGTGAATAAACTATAAGAGAGGTATAAGGCTGATCGTTTTGCTTCCCTAAAGAAGTCGGGTATTTAATATGCTTCGCGCTGACCCACTTCTCCGCTTCTTTGTACGTTCAATAGAGCTACCGAGAACATTTGATAAGATGATGTCAAGATTAAAAGTACTAATTTAAAAGTACTAAAACAAAATTCCCGTTTTATATATAGCAAATGTAAATAGTATGCTAACCCATGAAAACCGCACATCTCTCATATGGGCTGTTAATGAAGCGCATGTGGTTTACCAGCACATTAATAAGAGAACATAAGTGAGAGGTGATGTGGGACTCACGATTCTCGAGCAGACTCGAGCCGGGGACCACGCGGGTTTTTGCATGGTTAAATTCACCATCTTAATCATGTTCCTCGGCATCCCAATCATGAATAGTAGATGAGCATATCCAAGATTAACATGCCATTGATCAAAATCAATGAATCTCAAACGAACTAGGAATTTCATAGAGAATGAAAGTGACAAAGACATTTCCTACCTAAAATAAATTCGTGATGTGATTACGGCAACCCTCTTCATAAACGAATCTAAAATATGGATCCTAGCCTTAATTTAAAATTGGGTAATTAATTAAGGTATATTCATGCCAACTAAAACTATTTTATCTTATAGATGTCTTCTGAAAATGGTGTTAATCCGTCCTCTCCCAATCCCTCAACCAACACAAACTTCTCACTACTCTCAGTTCTTGGGAGGGAAAGACTCACCGGTCCAAATTATATGGACTGGATGCGAAACGTTAGGTTTACCCTAAGGTACGAGAACAAAGAGTATGTTCTCGATGAACAAATTCCCACAATCAATGATGATTTAACCCAGGAAGAGATTGAAGCACACCAAAAGCACTATGATGATGCAAACACAGTGTCATGCATCATGGCATCTTCCATGAGTCCTAAACTGCAAAAGACTTTTGAGAACACTTGGGCTTATGAGATAAACCAACAGCTCAAAGAAATGTTTCAGGCAAAGGCAAGTAAGGAATACCTTGATGTTGTGAAATCTCTCAGGGCTTGCAAACCGAAACTTAGAGCCTCTATTTGTGCTTTCATCTTAGAGATGAAAGGGTACTTTGACAGGTTAGAATCTCTGAACATGGTGTTCGATGCTAAGCTTTCTATCAACATAATCCTATCCGGTCTGCAAGCTGATTACAATCAGGTTGTAGTCTTGTATCAAATGAACAGGAAATAGACCTCAATAATGGAACTCCATAGCTTGTTGCAAACCGCTGAGCAAGGGATCAAGAAAAGTAATGTGCCCTCTACTTCGGCAGCTCCTGTGTTGACTGTTGGTCACAATGCAAAGAAAAGAAAGACTTCTCATTCCAACTGGAAGGGAAAGGCCATACAAGGAAAGTCTAATCGTGGGTCTAAGAGAAAGGTTGAATCTGAGATTGCACTTACAAGTGATCCAAAGGAAACAATGTGCTTCTAATGCAACACAAAGGGGCATTAGAAGCGTAGCTGCCCAAAGTACCTGAAGGACCTCAAAGACGGAAAGGTCGAAAAGGGTGGTCACTCAGGTATGTATATGATCGAACTCCACAATACTACAACTTCGGATTCGTGGGTCCTGGATACAAGGTGTGGTACTCATATTTGCACTGTTTTACAGGGTCTAAAAGAAAGTAGGAGGTTGAAGCATGGTGAGCTCAACTTAGTCATGGGAAACCGGAAAATTACTCCTGTTACAAGGATTGTAAAGTACAAGCTCATGCTGAAGTCTAGAGTTAGGATAGATTTAAATAATTGTTGTTATTCGTCATAAATTGGGGGGACAAAAAAACATTATTACATTCATGCTTTGTTTAAGAGTTTAAAATTTTCATTGGATAATATGGGAGATATTTTAGTCTAATTCAAATGGTTGTTTATGTAGTAGCTTCTCCTTGCAAAGCATATATGAAACTATTGAATGAATTAAGTCATAATGGCAATATGATTTTAAATGTTGGTTCATCTAATGAGCTTGATAAATCAAAATTATGGCACTCTTGTCTTGGGCACGTAAACAAGTGACGCATCGCCCAACTCTAAAAGGATAGAGTGTTGGAATCATTCAACTTCAAATCGGATGATGTATGCGAGTCTTGCTTATTGGGCAAGATGACTAAATCACCATTCACATGATTATGTAAAAGAGGTGAAGGATTATTAGACTTAGTACACACAGATGTGTGTGGACCATTCGAATATGCCACAAAAGATGGAAAACACTACTACGTTACGTTTACTGATGATTTCAGTAGATATGGATATGTTTATCTGATTAAACATAAGTCGGATACCTTTGAAGTATTCAAAAGGTATCAAAACGAGGTAGAAAACCAACTGGGCAGAAAGATAAAGGTACTCCGGTGAATACCTTAGTATTGAATTTTTCGATCATCTTAAAAACTGTGGTATAGTTTCACAGTTAACTCCTCCTATAACACCACAACTAAACAGAGTTGTTGAGAGGAGAAATAGAACCATGTTAGACATGGTTCGATCTATGATGAGTTGAGCAACACTTCCAATAAGTTTCTAGGGTTACGCATTAGAGACAGCCGCCCATATCTTAAATCTTGTACCCACTAAAAAGGTTTTGAAGACACCTTTTGAGATGTGGAAGGGAAAACGTCCTTCTCTTGGGCACATCAAAATCTAGGGTTGTGAGGTCTATGTTAGACGAGAAGCTCAGGACGAACTAGAAGCCAAATTTGAAAAGTGTCTTTTCGTCGGTTATCTAGAAGAGTCGTTTGGATATATTTTTTTACAAATCCAAGGCTAATGTGGTATTTGTAGCTCGAAGAGGAGTGTTCCTTGAGAGAGAAATGATATATAAAGAGGACAGTGGGAGTAAGATAGACCTTGAAGAAATTCAAGAGTCTGTCGATGAAGAACCTATAGTGAACACTAACACTCAACCAAAAGTGGTGACACCTGTTAAGCCTGATGATATATCCTTACCCATTCGCAGAACAAGTAGTAGAGACAGTAAGCCTCCTCAGTTCTACTATGGTTTCCATAATGTAGAGGAAAATATTAGTGACAGTACACTAAGTGAATTAGATAAGCCTGCTAACTACAAGGAAGCGATGGCAAGCTCTGAGGCTGCTAAGTGGAAGGAAGCTATGAAAAGCAAGATTCAGTCTATGTATGACAACCAAGTTTGGAATTTGGTTGACACTACACCCGGTCTTAAGGCGGTGGGATGTAAGTGGATCTTTAAGAAGAAGACAGACATGGATAGGAAAGTACACATGTATAAAGCTAGGTTGGTAGCGAAGGGTTATACTCAAACCCACGGGATTGATTACGAGGAAACCTTCTCACCAGTAGCTAAAATAAAGTCAATTAGGATAATGCTTGCCATAATGAGCGTATTCAGATTATGAAATTGGGCAGATGGATGTCAAGAACCGTTTTTTCTTAACGGAAAACTAATAGAGGATGTGTTTATGGCACAACTAGAAGGTTTTGAAAATGCAAAGTATCCTAAAAGAGTGTGCAAGCTTCAAAAGGCCATTTATAGACTTAAACAGGCTTCTCGTAGCTAGAATCTCTGCTTCCATGAGAAAGTCACACGGTTTGGATTTTCTAGAAGTGAAGATGAGTTCTATATATATGTGTCAAAGTCAGTGGGAGTGTTGTAGTCTTCTTGGTATTATATGTGGATGATATACTACTCATAGGAAACAATATCCCAACATTACAAAGTGTAAAAAACTGGTTGAGGAAATGTTTCGCTATGAAAGATTTGGGAGATGCAGCATATATTCTTGGTATAAAGATTTATAGAGATAGGTCAAAACGTCTTATAGGACTTAGTCAGGACACGTACTTAGATAAAATTTTGAAAAGATTCAAAATGGAGAAATCTAAAAAAGGGAATCTACCTTTACGTTATGGCATAAAGATTAGTAAGGATCTATATTCGAAAACTGATGAAGAACTACACAAAATGAGTCGAGTCACATATGCTTCGGCTGTATGATCGATCATGTATGCCATGACGTGTACAAGGCCTAATGTCTCCTTTGCTTTGAGCATGGTGAGTTGACATCAGCAGAATCCTGGTGAAGGTCATTTGACAACTATAAAGAATATTCTTAAGTATTTAAGAAATACTAAAGACAGGTTTTTAGTTTATGGTGGAGAAGAAGAACTCAGATTGACTAGTTATTGTGATACAAGTTGGCAAACAGATAAAGATGATATTCATTCACAGTCTGGTTGGATATTCTTGTTGAATGAGGAAGCGATGACATGGAAAAGTTCAAAGCAAGATACAGTGGCAGACTTCACATGTGAGTCCGATTATATTGCAGCTTGTAAGGCTTTAAAGGAAGCTATCTAGATGAAGAATTTCATTGGAGATCTTGGAGTTGTTCTAACATTACAAGACCCAATTGAAATATTCTATGATAATGAGAGTGCAGTCGCCTTGACTAAAGAACCCAAGGATCACGGAAAATCAAAGCATATTGAAAGAAAATACCATTTTGTTCGAAGCAAAGTAGAACAAGGACACATGATTGTGAAGCATATACGATCAGGGGATAATCCAGCTGATCCATTCACAGAGGCATTGGCTAAGTCCAGAAATGATGAACATGCTAGGAGCATAGGATTGAAAGATAATATAAAGTTTTAGTTGTTGGTTTGAATTTGAAACATTATAAACAATAATTGATATTGTAATGGATTTGGTGATTAAATAATGAAGATTTGTTTATTTGCATGTGTGCTACCATTTACTATTGTTTATCATTGTGTTTCATTTTTGCATGTTTAGAATCCACTTCTTGAGTACTTAGTTTACTCAAACCTCCTTAGTCGTTCATACTACAGGAAGTAAGTATTGATTTAAGACTGTCATGGAGTGTTGGTAGATTGTCTATATAGATTAGACATAGCATAGAGAATGTGCAACACTCGTGAGTACTTAATGGGAATTAAGTATAGGAGAAACCCGTACTTAGAGAGATAACTTCATGAATTAATATCACGAGTAATTCTAAAATGATAATATCCTCTATTCTTAAAATAGAGATACATCGAGTTTCTAGTGTTTCAAGTATGTTATACTTTAGTTTATTCAAACGCTGCGCATAAATGCCAATTATAAAGGATATAGCTAGTAAGACATTAGTTAGTTAACTAATCTATTATTCAAAGTTTATTTGTTCTTTTTGCCTAAATGGGAAAGCGATATCTATGGTCCCCTCGATGATTAGATGCTGACTTAAATGTGCTAGGCCTGGCCGGGTCTAAATTGATGTGTTCAATTTGGTATTCTCATATAGTCAAATAATTAGAAATCAGGAAACATAATGTTGAACCTAAAGATTGATTAAAATTCATGTCTCAGGTTCAAACGATATTAGTAGAACAAAGGAATAGTTGATCACTAATCTAAGGGCTATCTCTAAGATATGATTCAGAGTTCGACAGTTGCATTGGATGGCACTCTCTGCTCAGTTAGTTAATCAAGATACACTTAGACCAATTATAGTTGATGACTTGTCCAAGTGGGAGACTGTTGGATTTAGTGTCCAAGTTCATAACTAATTGGTAAGACTGTCGTCAAAAGTAGAGTCCTTTTTGGGTTGCCCTCAGTGAACCGTTAAGAGAAATAATAAAGGAGAGATAATATTAATTAGAATTAATATTATATGTATAATTAATTGGTTTATTAATTTATTAATAGTTGGTAAATTAATTAGAAGCTAATTATAAAGAAGCATGGGCTGAATATGAACTAATACAAGGTGTATTAAGTTGAACGGGGATCCCACATCCCTCCAAAGAGCTATTCCAAGTCTCTTCCTCTCCATATAAATAGAGGGGCATGCCAAGGCTTTATTTGCTCATTCTCTCTTTCTCATTCCTACTCCTTGTAAGAGTCAACTCGTGTAACGAGACCTTAGGAGTTCGAATCCCTTTTCTCTTTGGTTCGTGGGTGTGAGCTATTAGAGGTACTCTCGTTTGAGTACTTGCCTCCAAGTTCGACCAAGGTGGTCTGTGTGTGAGAAATCTGATTTTCTCAAAGGTTAGTATTTTCTTATTTATTTATTTCTTTTAAGTTGTTTTTATTTATTAGGTTAAGATCCTTTAGGGTTTAGTTTTCTTCTTGCCCTAGATTAACTATTGACCGTTTATCCCAACTCATGGGGTTCTAAATCTAATAAGGACATGGAGTCGTGTAGCAAAGTTAATATATTTATGGTAGATGCATGTAGAGAGTGAGTTGAGATCAATGTAGACCCAAAATATAGTATAGACCAAATGACCAAATCTCAACCACTTATTTTTTTCATTAAAATAAACAAATCTCACTTTCCACCTCTTTTTTAAACATAAAATATCTTGCAAACGGTAAATCGTCAAGCGACAAAAAATACACCATTGCGACGAGAATTAAATCATCTTTTTATAGAGGGTACTTCAATATACTTTCGATGAATTTTTTTTTCTTTCAGCCACGTCTGAAAAAATCATATATAATTTGTATCACAAATCACACGTGATTTCATAAAATCACATGTGATTTGTGATACAAATCACATGTCATTTTTCGAGACGTAACTGAAAAAAATTCAAAAAAAAGTTCGTCAAAAGGATATAGAATTACCCCTCTATAAAAAGATGATTTAATTCTCGTCGCGGTGATATGTTTCGTTTTGCGTAACGATTAACGGTTTGTAAGATATATTTTTTTTAATGGAAAGTGAGTTTTTTTTATTTGATGAAAAAATTGATAACTATAATTGGTTTATTGGATCTTTACTAAATTTTGGGTTTATATTAAACTTTTCTCTGTAGAAAGTAGAGACACAACTTAAATTTTTTACTTTTTGAAATTTGGAAAATGTAAGTTTTGAATGTGAACTTTGTATATAACTAAATGGGCCACATTAGTAAATACTCTGTTCAAGATATGCATACAACTATACATACAGAAAACGGTATATCGGGACAGTACGTGTGTAGTTGTATAGTTGACGGTGTAAGTATATTTTATCTATTCTTTGTTCTCTATATACATATTAAGTATATCAAAATGTATGTACGTACTAATGAATTATTAAAACGGTATTTTCGGGCAACGCACTAGTATTGTACTAGTTAGCCATGGTATACAAGTAATATTTTTTTCCTATATAAATTAAAACATTTTTTTAACCTTGAACCATATTTTTTACTCTAAAAATTTATATAATTAAATTTTCAAAAATATAGATTATGTAATCCGGGTTATTCAGGTCTACTAGAAAACTGAACCGAATTCAAATTCGGTTTTCTGTTCGTTTAAATACAATTTGAATTCAGTTAGATTCTGTTTTTGGTTTTATCAGAAAAAAGAAATTAACCGAACTAATAGAACCAAATAAACTGAATAACCTGATAACCGAACTATTAGTCAATATATTTGATTGATATTTGATTAGTTACCTTCCTAAATTAGTTGATATATTTTTGGATGCTTTGTCATCATTAGCTGTATCGTAGTTATCTTGGGCTCAAGCCCATCCCCTTTGTAATCTATATATACCTTGTCATTTGTGAGAAATAATCAAGGAAAACCAATTACCTTCAATATGGTATCACAGCCAATATCGATCCACTCCTAAAATCTCTCATCTCAGTCGTCCCCTCCCCTATTCTTTCTCTACCTCACAGTCATTTTTTTTCACCAAATCAAAAAAAATACTGTTCATCAGCGTCACTATTCACCGGCAAGTACTGTTCATCGTCGGGTACTGTTCATCGAAGAAAAAAAAGATTGTTCTTATGGCTTTCACCTGTTCCCTAGCCCAATATGTGGCTCACAAGACTAATGTTGCTCAACAGTTTACACCACAAAAGCATTACAGATTGCCGCATCCCGGTCAAGGTATACTCGGTCCCGCTCCGGCTATTTATGCATCCCAGCATACTACTCTACCAAGTGCGTTTAGCATTATGCCGCCGCAAGACCCGACTTGGCACATGGATACAGGTGCCTCTTCTCATTTAAATTTTAATGCAAGTAATTTAAGTACCATTACTTTATAAACGCTATTCCTCTGTTCACGTTGGTGATGGCAAGTCTATTCCCGTCACCAACACCGGCCATAGCATTATTCCTTCCCATCATCGCCCTCTTCATCTTCATAATGTTCTTGTAACCCCCAATATAATTAAAAATCTCATTTTTGTTCGTCAGTTCACTAGGGATAATAATTGTACTATTGAATTTGACGCCTTTGGTTTTTCTGTGAAGGATTACTTGACTCGTCATATCCTCCTTCGATGTGACAGTTCGGGCGATCTCTATCCAGTTACCAAGCCGTCAACTCTTCCTATTGCTTTTCTCTCGACAAGTGCTTCTACGGGCACAACGCCTGGACCATCCGGGAGATCCAGTGCTACGTATCGCTGTCTCTAGTCGATTATTTCATGTTAATTAAAGAAAAGTCTTCACATATTTGTCCACGCTTGCCCAACTTGGCAAACATGTGAATCTTCCCTACCTAGTTCAACTTCCATTGTTAAACATTGTTTTGATATTATACATTCTGATTTATGGACATCACCCATTGTTAGCTCTAGTGGTTTCAAATATTATGTCTTATTTCTTGATCATTTCTCTCATTTTCTATGGATTTATCCTCTTCGTTCTAAATCTGACATGTTTGATAAAAAAATTTATTTTCGCAACTATGTTAAAAATCAATTTAAATGTGAAATTAAAAGCTTCCAATGTAAATCAAGCGGCGGTGAGTTCGATAATAACCACGTCACACCCTTTTTGTCTAAAAATGGCATCCAATTATAGATTTCTCTTGCCCAAAACCACCCAACAAAAGGCAAAGGCGGAGCGAGTTTTTGAATGATACAACAATTAATAATAACCAAACGTACTCTTTCTTCAAGCTTTTTAGGTCGAAGCCCTCCATATGTCCATCTACTCCTAACCTTTTACCATCACCGCAATCCATAACATATAACCATTCACACGCTTTCAACAAACCACCCGATTACTCCCCACCTTCGCATCTTTGGGTGTCATGTGACCCTCATCTCGTACTCACCTCAATAAACTTGCCTAAAAAAGGACAAAAACACGTGCCACACTAATATCATTTTTAGGCTATCCCTCCTATCATCGTGGTTTCCGTTGCCTTAACCCTCGGAGAAAATAAAATTATTCCTCCCGACACTTCATCTTTGACGAAACACAATTCCTTACAAATCTATGACACCGTCCTCGCCACCTTCTTACACCTTCCTCGATACTCAACCCTACCCCTTTTCACTTCTCTTGCAGTCCAACCTTCTATAATTTCTTCCACAAACATCCACACCAAGACGAGCTGCCCAAAGCTCCTCCACCAATTATCGATCCAAATCAAAGTCCTACTCACACCGGCCCAAATTCACCAGGCCCAACTTTCCCCACCAACCAGCCCACTTGTCACGAACCACACAACACCCAAACCCAAACCCAAAACAGTCCGCTGCCACCACCCATATTCGATCCACCAAATCCACAAACCAATACCGACCCAGTTAATGAACCACCCCGCACTCATCCCATGATCACACGGTCGCAATCAGGCATTGTCAAACCTATCGATCGCTTGTCTCTAAATACTTTCTTGATATCTCCTATTCCTAAAAATCCGTCTGACGCCTTAAAAGATCCCCAGTGGCGTAATGCTATGTACGATGAGTATAATGCGTTGGTTAAAAATGGCACTTGGCTACTTGTACCAAGGCCCACAGGTGTTAATATGGTTCGCTCTATGTGGTTATTTAAGCATAAGTTTCATGCTGACGGGACTTTGAGCCATTATAAGGCTCGTTTGGTTGCTAACGGTAGTAGTCAGCAACTTGGTGTTGATTTTGATGAGACATTTAGCCCGGTTGTCAAACCAGCCACTATTCGCACGGTTCTTAGCCTTGCTGTGTCTCGTAAGTGGCCAATTCACCAACTTGATGTTAAGAATGCTTTTCTTAACGGTGATTTATCCGAGACTGTCTACATGCATCAGCCACCCGGTTTTGTTGATGCCAGGTTCCCTAACCATGTTTGTCGTTTGCAGAGATCTTTATATGGGCTGAAACAAGCACCTCGTGCTTGGTTTTAGCGTTTTGCAGGTTATGCCACACGAGCCGGATTTTATCACAGTCGTTGCGATTCTTCTCTATTTATTTATAGACAGGGATCTCAGGTTGCTTATCTTCTTTTATATGTGGATGATATTATTCTTACGGCTTCTTCTACAACACTTCTTCAGCAACTTATTGATTCTTTACATCGTGAGTTTGACATGACTGACCTCGGGGCACTTAATTATTTTCTTGGTATCTCTGTTGTTCGTCACTCTACAGGTTTATTTTTATCTCAGCGAAAGTACGCTCTTCAGCTCCTTGAGCGTGCTCACATGGTTAATTGTAACCCCTCTCGGACACCAGTGGATACGGAGTCCAAACTGGGTCCGGACGGGGTTCTAGTTCAGGATCCTACTTTGTACCGAAGTCTTGCAGGGGGACTTCAGTATCTCACGTTTACACGTCCAGATTTGTCTTATGCAGTTCAACAGATTTGCCTTTATATGCACGATCCGCGAGAGCCACATTTAGCTGCTCTCAAGCGTATCTTGCGATATGTTCAGGGTACTTTGGATTTAGGCCTTCACTTATATGCATCCTCCACTACCTCTCTGGTTGGTTATACTGATGCTGATTGGGCGGGTTGTCCATCTACCCGCAGGTCTACCTTAGGTTCTTGTATCTTTTTGGGTGATAATTTATTATCTTGGTCCGCTAAACGACAGCACACTCTTTTACGCTCGAGTGCCAAAGATGAATACTGGGGTGTTGCTAATGTTGTGGCAGAGACTGCATGGCTTCGTAATCTTCTTTGTGAGTTACACTCTCCTTTATCGACTGTAACTCTTGTCTACTGTGATAACGCCAGTGCTGTTTATATGTCTGCCAACCCTGTTCAACATCAACGGACGAAACACATTGAGATCGACATTCATTTCGTCCGAGATATGGTTACCGCTGGTCAGGTTAGAGTTCTACATGTGCCCTCTCATTTCCAATATGCCGATATTTTCACCAAGGGTCTGCCTTCCGCATTGTTATCCACCGGTGGTTTATACCTTTGTGCTTGAAATTTACGTAATAGTATAAAAAATAATACATCATTTGATTAAATTACTATAAAATATAACTCTAACTTCATTGCTTATATATATGGGATAAGTTATACATACCTCCTAAAAGCCATTCTTATTCCTCTTGTTTTTCTGGGTTTTTTTAATATTTTTAATCTATTTTTTTAATTTATTTTTTTAATTTTTACAATTTTGTTTATATTATAAAACTGTGAAACTAAAAGCGCGAAATAAAAATTATATAGTTTAATAAGTCAAAATTATGAAACTGGCTAAAAATACGGAACAGAAACTGATAAAATACTGTGTTGCAAGGTAATTAGAGAGACCAAAAAAACATGTTTTGTACTTCTTTTAGTACTTTTTTGCGGTCAATGGGTACCAATAGTAGCACCCTATATATAAAGGCATTTCATCACGGGTGATACTATTGGTACCCTACCCCGCCTACTGAAAATACCAAAAAGGTACAAATAGTTTTTATAATGTTAGCAACAATATAAAAATACAAAAAATAAAACAAATAAACAAAAAAAAAAACATAATACCAAGAGGGAATCAAACGGTGTTTTAAGGTAGTACTAATAACTTTACCCCTTTTCATCACACCGATAAACTTCAAAAGCATAACAAAAAAACATATTTGATCACACTCCGTAATGTTTGAACCGCGATCGTTGAGTAATATTGAGAAACGGAAAAGTAAGATAATGGTTTGTCGATGAAGACAGTTTATATAACTTTTAACTTGTCAAACTTTATATTTTTCGTTCCGCAATTTTCGTTTAATAGTTTTATAATGTAAACAAAATTATAAAAATAAAAAAAAAAAAAACAAAAAAAAAACATAATACCAAAAGGGTACAAACGGTGTTTTAAGAGTACTAATAACTTACCCCTTTCATCACACTCGATAATTCAAAAGCATAACAAAAAAACATATTTGATCACACTCCGTAATGTTTGACACGATTCGTTGAGTAAATTTGAGAAACTGGAAAAGTAAGATAAAGTTGGTCAATGAAAGTTAAAGTCAAAGTTTTAATACTAAAAAAATAATGGATCCTACTCGTATGATTTAAACCTCATTTGACCAACTTTAAAAAAATATTATTGAATATTGTGTTTAAATCTTTTATATAATAAAAGAATTACATCATTTCGGAGTTTTCTATCAAATTGAATCTTATGAATTAAAAAGTTGGACCAATCAGATGGTTTGGATTATGCCACGTAGGCAAAATCGTGCGCATTCTGATTGTCCAATAAAACAAGTCAAAATGAATTAATTTTGCCAGATTAAAAAACTTTTGGTGAGAATTTTGTTGTAGAAAAAACACCATAAAAATATATGTCAAATTGAATAAAAACAAAAACTTGAAAAAAGCAGGAGGTATTTACAAAAAGACTTATGGTTACTTTAATTTTAAATAAATTTATGGAGTTAAGTGTAAATTTTATAAATACAAATTATCTTAGAACTTTAAAAAATAAAACTAATAACCCTAAACTTATACGCTAGACTTTTATACTTTTAAAATAAACAACGCAAATACTTCTTACTTCAAACAAAGATTTAACGATTATTTAATCACATCTCAAATCGTAACCCAAGACTTTTTATTGAATTTTTCATTATCGGTACAAAATCATGTTGTCCAACCGAATATAAAAACGTGCGAATGCACATAAAATCTCGTATATAAAGAAAAAGAGTTTCTAGCTATTCTTGATGGGTAGAAAGAAATTACATTTTCTTTTCTATACGGTTTTACATATGTATTAAAAATTATAACAATTGAATTCTGAAAAAGTATTTATTTCCATTGACATATTTTCGAAAGTTGACACTATGGGTTCGAGATATAACGTGGGAAAAATTAATCCCCTTGGGGCTCTACGAAGTTCACTTCAGCCGACTCCGGCTACTCTAAAAGGGTAGTTTCCGCTACGAGTAGTTCAGGCTTACAATACGAATCAAAAAACAGGAAAATCGAAAAAAATATATATTACTAATTATCTTACTACGTAATTTGAGCATTCAAAATTTCGAGGTTTTCTATCAAAATTGAACCTCTATGAATTAAAAAAGTTGGACCCATCAGATGGTTTGATTATGCACTAGGCAAAATCGTGCATTCTGATTGGTCAATAAAAAGTCAACAAATATGCGAATTAATTTTGTCAAAGACATTCAAAACTTTCTTGGTGAGAATTTTGATGTAGAAAAAAAACACATAAAAATATTTGTGTCAAATTTAATACAACCAAAAACTTGAAAAAAAGAGGAGGTATTTAAAAAATCTTTTAGTGGTTTAAATTTTAATTTAAATAAAATAATATGGAGTTAAGTTGTAAATTTAATAAATTTACCAAATTATATTATAACTTTAAAAAATAAACATATAACACCCTTAAAACTTTATACCGCTATAAAAAAAAAACAAAAAAGATACAAAAAATAAAAAAAAAAAGAAAAAAAGGAAAAGAAAGAGAACTTTATAATTAAAAATACACAAACGCAAATACTTCTTACTTCAAACAAAGATTTAACATTATTATAATCACATCTCAAATCTAACCCCAAGACTTTTAGTGAATTTTGTGTATTAACGGGTATAAAATCATGTTGACAACCGACATAGAAAAACGTCGAAGCACAAAATTATCGTATATAAAGAAAAAGACAGTAGATTCTAGCTATTATCTTCGATATGAGTTTGAAAGGAAATTACACGAGAGTTCGTAGATCCTTATTCGTTTTTAAATTACGTACTAAAATTATAACAATTGAATTTCTGAAAAAGTATTTATTTCATTGACATATTTTCTAAAGTGGAAGTCAATGGTTCGAATATAACGAGGAGAAAATTAATCCCCTTGTGGCATCGGAGGTTCACTTCACCGGACGTCCCGGGCTACCTACAACGGTAGTTTCCGCTATACGATTAGTTGGCTTACAATATCGAATAAAAAACAGGAAAATCAAAAAAAAATATATATTACTAATTATCTTACTACGTAATTTATAAAGATTTCGATGTTTTCTATCAATTGAATCTGATGATTAAAAAGTTGGACCAATCAGAATGGTTTGACATATGCCACGGTAGGCAAAATCGTCATTCTGATTGGTCAATAAAAAGTCACAAATTGAATTAATTTTGTCAAATTAAAAATTTTGGTGGAGAAATTTGATGTAGAAAAAAAACACATAAAAATATATGTGTCAAATTATACAAACAAAAAACTTGAAAAAAGAGGAGGTTTTTAAAAAAACTTTAGTGGTTTAATTTTAATTTTAAATAAATTATATGGAGTTAAGTGTAAATTTATAAATTTACAAATTATAATTATAAGCTTTACAAAATAACAAATAATAACCCCTAAACTTTATACCGCTAGACTTTATATTTTAAAATAAACAAACGCAAATACTTCTTACTTCAAACAAAGATTTAACATTATTTAATCACATCTCAAATCTACCCCAAGACTTTTTAGTGAATTTTTTATTATCGGTATAAAATCATGTTGTACAACCGAAAATTATCATATATAAAGAAAGAGTTTTCTAGCTATTCATTGATGGGTTTGAAAGAAATTACATTTTCTTTTCTTTTGGTTTAATACGTACTAAAATTATAACAATTGAATTTCTGAAAAAGTATTTATTTCATTGACATATTTTCTAAAGTGGAAGACAATGGTTCAAATATAACGAGGAGAAAATTAATCCCATTGTGGCTTCGGAGGTTCACTTCAGCCGACTCCGGGCTACCGACACCAAGGAGTAGTTTCGCTAGGATTGAGTGGACTTACAATATCGAAATCAAAAAAACAGAAAATCGAAAAAAAAAATATACTATTAGCTTACTACGTAAATTATAAAAGAATTTCGGAGTTTTCTATCAAACTGAATCTTATGAATTAAAAAATTACACCAATCAGATGGTATTGATAGCCACTTAGGCAAAATCGGCATTTCTGATTGGTCAATAAAAGTCAAAATGAGATAAATTTTATTGGTTTTCCAAGATTTAAAAACTTTTGGTGGAGAAATTTTGATGGTAGAAAAAAAACACATAAAATATGTGTCAAATTTATGAACACAAAACTCGAAAAAAGAGGAGTAATTAAAAAAACGTTAGTGGTTAGTTAATTTTTAATTCTTAAATTAATAATATGGAGTAGAGTGTAAATTTAAAAATTTACAACATTCTATATTATATACTTAAAAAATAAACAAATAACCCCTTAAACTTTATACCGCATAGACCTTTATATTATTAAAATAAACAAACGCAAATAATTCTTACTTCAAACAAAGATTTAACATCTTTTTAATCTTTGGGGAGAGTGCATCTCAATCACCCCCAAGACTGTTAGTGAATTTTTTATTTTCGTAATAAAATCATGTTGTACAACCGAATAGATAAAACGTCCGAAGCACATAATCATCAGTAATCATAGAAAAAGAGTATTCTAGCTATTCATTAGATGTGATTCTTTGAAAGAAATTACACTTTCTTTCTTTCTCGGTCTAATACGCACTAAAATATATAAACAATTCATTGTCTGTGAAAAAGTATTTATAGATTCATTCGCCATATTTTCTAAAGTGGAAAGACAATGTTCTCGTATATAACGAGGAGAAAATTAATCCCCTTGTGGCTTCGGAGGTCACTTGAGCCGACTCCGGGCTACTAAAAGGGTAGTTTCGCTAGATTATAGTTGGCCTTACAAGATCGAATCAAAAATACAGATGAAAATCGCAAAATAACTGATTTATTACTAATTATCTACTACGTAATTTTCTAACAAGATTTTCGGAGTTTTCTATCAAATTGAATGCTTATGAATTAAAATTTGGACAATCAGATGTCTTGATTATGCTCCCACAGTAGCAAAATGTCGTGCATCTCTGATTGTCAATAAAAGTCAAAATTGAATTAATTTTGTGTCAAGATTAAAAACTTTTGCGTGGAGAATGTTTGATGTATAAAAAAAGCACATAAAAATATAACACAACAAATTATAAAAACAAAACTTGAAAAAAGAGGATGTATACTTTTAAAAAAACTTAGTAGTTTCATTTTACAAATTAGAGATAAACACTAAATTATATGAGTAAGTGTAAATTTATAAATTTTCACAATTATATTACGAGCAACTTTAAAAAAAAAACAAATAACCTCTACCTTAAACGTATCAACCAGCGAGACTTTATATTTCAAAATAAACAAACGCAATACTTCTTAACTTCAAACAAAAGATTTAACATATATTTAATCACATCTCAAATCACCCTCAAGACTTTTTTATGAATTTTTTATTATCGGACTACAATTCATGTTGTACAACCGAATAGAAAAAACGTCGAAGCACATAAATTATCGTATATAAAGAAAAAGAGTTTTCTAGCTATTCATTGATGGGTTTGAAAGAAATTACATTTTCTTTTCTTTCGGTTTAATACGTACTAAAATTATAACAATTGAATTTCTGAAAAAGTATTTATTTCATTGACATATTTTCTAAAGTGGAAGACAATGGTTCGAATATAACGAGGAGAAAATTAATCCCCTTGTGGCTTCGGAAGTTCACTTCAGCCGACTCCGGGCTACCTAAAAGGGTAGTTTCGCTAGGATTAGTTGGCTTACAATATCGAATCAAAAAACAGGAAAATCGAAAAAAATATATATTACTAATTATCTTACTACGTAATTTATAAAAGATTTTCGGAGTTTTCTATCAAATTGAATCTTATGAATTAAAAAGTTGGACCAATCAGATGGTTTGATTATGCCACGTAGGCAAAATCGTGCATTCTGATTGGTCAATAAAAAGTCAAAATTGAATTAATTTTGTCAAGATTAAAAACTTTTGGTGGAGAATTTTGATGTAGAAAAAAAACACATAAAAATATATGTGTCAAATTTATAAAAACAAAAACTTGAAAAAAGAGGAGGTATTTAAAAAAACTTTAGTGGTTTAATTTTAATTTTAAATAAATTATATGGAGTTAAGTGTAAATTTATAAATTTACAAATTATATTATAACTTTAAAAAATAAACAAATAACCCCTTAAACTTTATACCGCTAGACTTTATATTTTAAAATAAACAAACGCAAATACTTCTTACTTCAAACAACAATTTCACATTATTGTAATCACACCAAATCTACCGCCAAGACTTTTAGTGAATGTTTTCATTATCGGTATATAAATCATGTTGTACAACCGAATAGAAAAACTCGAAGCACATAAATTCATCGTATATAAAAAAAAAAGAAAAAGAGTTTTCTAGCTATTTCATTGATGGGTTTGTGAAATGAAATTACATTTTCTTTCAGTTCGGTCTTAATACGTACTAAAATTAAACAATTGAATTTCTAAAAATCTATTAGTCATTGCTGATTTTTCTAAAGTGGAGAGAGACATGGTTCAATATAACGAGGAGAAAAATAATGCCCTTCGTGGCTTCGAAGCTTACACTTCAGCCGACTCCGGGCTACCTAAAAGGGTAGTTTCGCTAGGATTAGTTGGCTTACAATATCGAATCAAAAAACAGGAAAATCAAAAAAAATATATATTACTAATTATCTTACTACGTAATTTATAAAAGATTTAATAAATTTATTTTCTTCATATAATTTCTATAATACTCTATACATAACTTATAAAACAGAAAAAATAAAAATTATATATATTTTTTTAAAAAACAATATGTTTAAACCCCGTGCATGTACGGGCATTAAAACTAGTTAAGTGAGACCCAACAATCAAATACTACTAATAATTATTTATACCTTAATTAATGCACATTAATTGCATTATTTTTTACCTTTTTCTTTTTCATAACTAGCAAGTCCAGAAGTTCTATTTATTTCTTTTTACTTTTTTTTAATTAGTGCATATGTAAAGTTGTCGGACTCTGATAGCTAAATGTTAAAACGTTATAGATAAAAAAAGTGTAGTCAAACGTTTAATTTTTAGAAATATAAGGAAATGATTACTTGCAATTAACGGGGAACATGTACGTAAGTTTGTATCGAAATCAATCCACAAATTTTTGCATAATTATTAGAAATAACTAGCAGTATTAACAAATTAACTTAGGGTTAATATTTGTTGCTCATGAATATAAACTTAAGACAGAAATAATTAAAGGCTTGATAACAAGATTTTGCTCTAACATTTGAAGTCTCTAGTTTAATCATATAGATTATAATATTAAGTGTAATATTTACTCTATATTTAGTAAAGTTATTATAGTTGTTACATGTTTTAAATTTTTTTATTTGTTTATTTTTTACGCTATTAATTATGTAATTTTTTTCGCAATTAATTATATTCTTTGTTTTAATATCCTATGCTAACTTTTTATTTGTATGTCTATATTGTTGATTGTAAAAGAGAAAAAAAGTATTGATTGTTTAATGATTGAATTATTATATAAATGTAATAAATGATAATGATTATTCATAATGATTAGTTTATGGTGGGGTGCCTCTTATAGATTGATGGGGTCTAAACCCACAAACCGAAAATAAAATGCACTCATGTTAAGGTCAAACGAAAAAAAGATAAGGTAATAAAATTTTGAGGGCAGATATGTTCAGTTGAATTAGATGTGGATAAATCAATTTTGTTCCCTGGATAAATCACCTCACTCTGTCGTGGTTTATTAAATATTCTTCACCAACTATTAGTTTTAATACTCGTACAAACACGGGGTTTAAACATTAAATTTTAGTTAAATGTTAATTTTGCAATTTTTTTATTTTTTTGTATTTGCACATTGAATGTCTCGTTTACCATTATTATACTAATTGTGAATGAGGGATCATGTTAATTTAAACAATTGTAATAATTATAATAAATGTTTCCTATCATATTAAAAAACAATGTTAATCCTCATATTTGTCAATTACATTGTTGTGTGTTATTAATAATTTAGCCGTATTTAATATTAAACCACGTGTACGCATGTGATAAACTTATAAAATAAAATAACAATGAGTCATTATTAAATGCATATAATAAATATATTTTTTTGGGATATTTTTAGTTTAACTCATAAAGAAGAAAACATGAGTTGTTCGTATACGTACAACATCGTCTATTTATTTATATACACAATAATTCATATTCATTTTGATATTAATAATATTGTGCATATATATGTTGTATTTTTAAAACAACATATATATTGTAATTTTAAAATTAAACTCTAGGTGTATAAAGTTTAAAAGGTTATTTATTTATTGTTGATAGAAATAATGCCTAAAAACCTTATTAATATTTTTTGATCTCTCTACGTTTTGATAATCACAAAATGTAAAAACAATTTGATGAAAAATTAATTGTAAACAAGTAATTAGTAGTAAATTTTCATTTCGAAAATTTAATCACTTAAAGGTATGAATAAACAAATGCTTAATGTAGTTTATGATCAAAGAATTTTTTTAACTCACACTTTTTATAAAAATGACACAAACATTTTTATATCTTTTACAAAACATTTTTAGATTTAAAAGAAATGTTTTATTCAAATAAATATTTTGAATTCTAATTTTCTACCAAAAAACAGCTAGAAATGAACCTGAAAACACCTCCTCCAGAAAAGACAAAAAAGAGAGCGTCAGGCATGGGCGGCCCCCTTAATTATAACGGGCGGCCCCCTTAATTTTAAGGGGACCGGCCACGTGTTTTTTTTGTCACAACTTGCCTATAAATACTGGACTATTCCCCACTGATTTTCTCACCTTTTACACACACTTTCTTTCTGTTCTAAATCAGTTTATACACTCATTTTCTTCTTTTGATCATTTAATCATAAAGCTTTGTTTCCAAATGATCCAAGCTTAATTCCTCAAGTGCAAGAGAATAATATTTATTATCATTAAATCAAGAAGTGTTATAGTATAGTTGATATAGTTGTGTAGGTTTGTTATATCTTGTAAATCATTTGTGTATATTGTGAAGGTGTGTATCGTTGTTTTGTACAATAAGTAGATTGTTGTGATCATTGTAAGTATAGTTAGACCGGGGTGATCTTAGTAAGTAGTGATAGATTGGTGTAATCGTAGTAGTGTCTTGGTGAAGTGAAGTTGTGAAGCAAAGTGAAGTCGTGAAGTGAAGAGAAGTTGTGAAGTAGAGAGAAGTTGTGTAG
>BQNB010121833.1:0-20389 GCA_026074375.1 Tanacetum coccineum
AGTTTCTCTCAACTTGCGTTGATCGTGTTGACTTTCTCAACTTTAATTGCCAAATTATTATATAATGATTCAAAATAAGCACGTGTTTCCTCAACAATTACAGGATGTTGATCTACTGTTCCCCCATCTTGTTCCACTCTAGAAACCTCAAAAATAACATTACTATCATTATGTTGTACTTGGTGTGGTTCAGGATACAGTATACTGATCCTCTTGAGTAAACATATTAAATATCTCATTATCATAGCAATTGTCATAGTTATGTACCTCAGCTGATCCGTCTGAGTCATAGACGGGAGCTTTGTCAGTCTGAGTACCCGATGTCGATGCTTTCTGCAAATTAGCCATCAAAATGCAGTTTGCATTGACTTTCTTAATTTCATCAAGATCCGCTGCAGCAGCCATCAAATCAAACTCTTCAGCTTGGGGTTGGATTCCTGCTTCTTCCTCTTGAGCAATCAACAACTGAGTCTGAAGATAAGCAGCATCCCTTCTCCTTGGTCTGACTGTGCAGTTCCTAGTAAGATGACCCAATCCTCTGCAATTGTAACACCTTATCTGATTACCATTATTCCCAATCGCATTAACCTCAGCCCGTGTTGCTACGACATTACCATTCCTATTCGAATTCTGATTAGCAATCCCCGAAACATTAATTAGCCCATTCTGATTTCTAACATTCTGAACACCCAGATTCTGAACTGCATTCTGAACAACCTGATGCCCGACATTTTGTACTGCATTATACCCATTCTGATTCCCAACATTCTGCCCAGCATACTGTCTAAACTGATTCCCACCATTGCCTCCAACCATCTGCATATGTCTGTCTTGACCCATATTCATACCCGGTTGAGCAATCTGCCTATTACAAGGGTTTGATGAAATTATCTGGTGGTTGTTGGTTGGTGTTGAGTAGTTTAGTTTGAATGCCTTAGCCATTAGAACAAGCGCCATGTTCATTGCGGTTGTGGGATTTGTAATGTCTTCGGGATTTGGCATTGGTTGTTGCATGTAGTTCTGGTTGAATGATGGTTGTGGGTTATAGTTTTTGTTGATGGGTTGTGGTTGTTGCATGTAGGTACTTGGTGATGGTTGATCTTGGTGAAACACTGGATAATTGAAAGAATTGTTGGAATTTTCCATAAGTGCTAGCGGATCATGTATTTTTGCAAGTCGTTCAACTCTTAGATCATCTACCTCCTTTTGATTGTACTTCAAAAAATTAAACAACTAAGTGTAATCTGCTGTATGCAAGTTCTTTATTTGATGAACAATGGTAACATGTCAACTCCATTTTGGTTGTAAGTTGTTTAGGAACTTGAGATTACTGGCAATCTTTTCTGAAAAGTGTTTGTTTCTCTTGAAATCATTCATCAACTTTGAGAAACGATGATAGTAAGACTCAATCGATTCCCCATCAGTGGAAGTAAACCTTTCTCATTAAACAACTTAGCCTTCTTCTCTTAAATTCCAATGTCAGAACCTTTCATCATTTGCTGAACGCGTAACCAGATTTCCTGAGCAGTTTCACAACTACAACAGTAGCATAGATGTCTTCAGGAAGACCGAGGAGAATGGACTGAATTGCTTGATATCAACTTTCAATTTGTTTATTTGCTTTCGTGGTTTCATCATCAGTTTGTTCATGAAAGTTTCAGGAACACGAAACTGTTCGCGCGGATCACATGGTTCAGGATTCATTCGTTGAAACATGTCCATTTATAATGGAATTGTAGATTAACTTTTCATTTGGTCTGCTCTTAGCATAACGAAATAGACGAGACGACCATGGAACATAGTTCTCTTTGTTAAGCATAAGAGGATGGTTTTTAAAACCGGCTGCATAAATGTCTTGTTGAGTAGACATTCCAAGAGTGATGTGAAATGATAAGATAGGATTGTTTTAGTGATTATGATTTGCTTGATTGAAGTTAAAGTGATTAAGACCTTGATAATTCATGGGATTTTAAACCTCTATAACTTAAACCGAAAAAGAACAAACTTTTACGGGAATTTACAACGTTAAGAAGAAACCGTGAAATGAAATATTGTTTGAAGTTAAGGGTTGATGTTTGATAATTAGTTTACGTTTTAAGTCCAAAGTCTAAGGTCTAAAGTCCAATAGTTCAAAAATTCAAGACAATGAAACAGATGGGTAAATCGCTGGATTAGAATCTTAAACCGCTGCCACATTAAATGACCAAACCGACACCTAAATGTAGCAAACCGCTACTAGTGAGATAGCCAAACTGCTACCTAAAACAGTTGGTAAACCGCTAGCAAAGAAAAGATTCAAACCGCTGGCATTTAAAATAATCAAACCGCTATCAAACTTAACAAACCGCTGGCTTAGTATATATCTCAAACCGCTGTGACAGAATCTGTTAAACCGCTACCTGTTTTAAATTAACAAACCGCTACCAGTAATTCACCAAACCGCTACCAAGTGATGATTTAGGCAGAGTAACGTTTCTAATTGACCATGAAATATTCAAACTGCTACCAACCTGTGTAAACCGCTACGTAGAGGTTTGGTTAAACCGCTGCTAAAAGAAACAAGAAAACCGCCACAAGAAAGACAAACCGTTATAGAGATAATGTCAAACCGCTACACACTTTGGCCAAACTGCTACAGAAGAGGTTTAAATATAGTACACTTTGGACCACAGAATCAAATCGCTGCTTAAGTCACAACCTTGTTTTCTAGCTAACTAACAACTAGGAGATAAAATAATGACCAATCAAACTTGTCTTTAACCGAATTCCACTACAACACAAGCCAAAAATCGTACCATAAACCCCAAACCGCTACCATGAACTTCCTTGGACAACAAAGCTTAATCGAAACAAACAAGCTACGAATGGACTTATTTAAGCATGGAATAAGCTACAAATAAGCTCTATGGTAATGGGAGGACACTTGGACGATTCAAATGAACAACAAACAACTTTGAAACTTGATTTTCCAACACGTTTTGAACCAAGACTTTCGAAAAAAACCAAATAAGCTATGTATGATTCCAAATAAGCCATTTATAAGCACACAAAAGGCAAGGAAAGACTAAGTACTTAAACAACGATAAGATCAATACATAAAAAATAAGTCATGGCTTAAGAAGAAAGAAAAACAAGGACACAAATAAGCTTAGATTAATCACGAATAAGCAAACCACAAACACTAGTGAACTTGGAGCTCTTGATAACACATGTTGGTTTATCAAATTACAACAAAGCACACACGAATTTACTAGGAGTTCTAGAGAGAGAAGTTTTAGAGAGAGAAAATAACAAAGAAAAATAGCTACACATTAATGAGTGTAAAAATGAGCAACACCCTCTCCACATGAGGAGATGGCTTTATATAGTTGAGTACATGAGCTAGCCTTGGGTTTAAGTGGGCTTCCAAGGCCGGGATTGATATCTAATAGGCTTTAAAGCCCGTAACTAGGCCTTATTAGGTTTAGAATTTCGGGTAACATTAAAATAGGACTAATACAAGGTTTGGGAGTCTTAATGACCATCACTTCACATAAAACTAGGTCTAACACACACATATCTGTTGAATCAGGACTGATATTGCTATAAGCCATTTCCACCACATAAATGTTATTAATGGATTCAGGTTGCTCATAGTGATGTCTCTCAGTGGCAAACACATTATAGTCATCGTATGCGTGTACCTTTTCTAATGGCTCAGCATCATAGGTAGGTCCTGAATTGTCATCGATAGGATGTAAGACATCCTGAATCTTTTCCATGTACATGTGATGTGCTTCCAATTCTTGTTCATCCGGCTCTTCATGTGTGTTTGAAGCCATTCATGCTACAATATTTTGTTGCATCAACTAGAGACCCATTTTGACCAAGGTCAAGCTTGTCTTTGATCTCCATTAGAGTACCAACGGGATCACATGATTCCATTCCATATTTTTTAAGGATTTCTAACACGTAGTTGGACTGGTTTATGAAGATGCCACAAGGGGATTGGTTAACTTGTAAACCAAGGAAAAACATCATTTCCCCCATCATCGACATTTTGAAGCGGCTTTTTATGAGGTCAGAAAATTGTTGCGTATACCTAGGGTATGTAGAACCAAAGATAATATCATCAACATATACCTGTAACACTAAGATGTCATCGTTGAAGCGCCTTATAAACAACGTTGGATCAATGGTGCCTTTGAAGAAGTGATTCTGTAGGAGAAATTTTGACAATTTGCCGTACCATGCCCTTAGTGCTTTCTTTAACCCATATAGTGCCTTCTTTAACTTGTATACATGGCTTGGATGATCATCATCGATGAAACCTTCAGGTTGACACATGTATACGTCTTCTTTTAGCGTACCATGCAAGAATGCAGTTTTCACGTCCATTTGAAACACAGTGAACGATTTGTGTGTAGCATATGCCAAAAATATCCTGATATCTTCCATTCTAGCAACCGGAGTGAAGGATTCTTCAAAATCTATTCCTTCCTCTTGGTGGTACCCACTCATAACTAGGCGAGTCTTGTTTTGGATGAACGTGTTCTCTTCATCATGCTTGTTTTTGTATAACCATTTTAAAGTAAGGGATCTTATGTTATCCGAAGGAGGAACTAACACCTATACATTAAGCCTTTTGAACTAAAGAAGCTCTGCTTGCATTGATTCAATCCATGCAGGGTTAGTCATGGCCTCTTTGACATTCTTTAGTTCCATTGTGATTACGGTTAATGCATACATGCACATGTCACCATCTGATCAGAGCTGATTCTGTATCAAAACTGGTCATGAGGGTTCTCCTATCACTTATTCCAGAGGGTGATCCTTAGTCCATTAATATTCATGAGGGTATGGTTGATAAAATCTATGCATGTTCGATGGATCCACATATTGTAAAGATGATGATTCAGCAGCACTTGTGGATGGAGTAGCAAAAGGATTTACAAATGTATTGTCATCGAACATAGCATTCGGAACATTATCAGCAATTGTTGCGGGTTAATGTTGAACATGTTGTTGTGTTTTGAGCTTGTCAACTTCCTGTGAAGTGATTGGAAAATTTCTAGCTTGAAAGGATGAATTTGTTGGTGTCGATGCAGTGTCTGTTGTTGTTGTAGTTGTCGTTGGAGTCTGAACAACTTGAGGTGCTTGAGCAGCCAGAATAGTTCTTGTAGCAGCTGACGGTTGACCAGCAATATGATCATCATACATAGCTTCGAACAGTAAGTCCAATTCCCCTTCAGTTGGTTGTTGAGTTGTTATTGTTGACGGTAGCATAGTAAGTCGAGTCCTGAACTGATTTGTCTAGATTTCATGCTTAAAGCAGGGTTTTAAACTGCTTGTTCAAAAGCCATAGCCAAAACTCATCCAAATGTCACGTTATGTCTCTGATTTTCTTTGACCTTCGGTTGTATAATCTGTAAGCACAGGGAATTAGCAAATAACTAATGAAAAAGCCAATATCACCTTTTGCACCAAGCTTCCCAAAATCTTCACGATCATTCTTGGGATAACAGAGAGCCCCAAATACATAAAGAAAGAAGATATCCAGTTTTCTGCCGTTAATAAGCTCGTATGGTGTTTTATCAAATCGATGGTGAATGATGGAGGTTTTGAGTGTAGCATGCAGTAGCAATTGCTTCAGCCCATAAGAATAACGGTGCACGAGATAAGATCAACATTGTTCTAGCAGCCTCCACTAGCGTGCGGTTTCTTCGTTCCACTACACCATTTTGTTGAGGGGTACGGATAGAAGATGCTTGGTGGGTGATGCCAACACTGTTAAAGTATTCTTGAAGCACTTGGTTTTGATTTCTATACCTTTGGTCGATTTTTATAATATGATCTGGAGCTGGTAAGTAGAACTGTAATTTTCTTGAGAAATGTTTTAATCTCCTTTGGTGCTTCATCTTTTGATCTGAAAAAGACTACCCAAGTGTAACGGGAGTAGTCGTCTACAATCACCAAAACATATCGCTTACCATTTATGCTAGCGATTCTCATTGAACCACACAAATCCATATGAAGAAGGTGTAACCTCTACTTGAAATTTGGAACAGGTTTGGGTAGGTGAGATGCCCTTTTTCTTTTTCCTTGCTCACAGGAGGGACAAAGATATTCTTTATGGTATTTGAACTTTGGAAGATCAGTGACAAGATCATTTCTGGCAAGGTCATTTATGGTGTCGAAGTTAAGGTGGGATAAGCATTGATGCCATAACCACGACTTGGTAGATGTAGTACGAGCTATGAGGCAAATTGGAGATGCAGAGGTCATATCATGGAGATTGATGGTGTAAAGGTTTGTTATGCGATTTCCTTTTAACAAATCTACTCCTTCAAGATTTTTGACGAAACATGTGTTTCTTCTAAAAGCTACCTCTAGATCGGAATCATAAAAATGCCCAACCGAGAACAGGTTGTGCCCCAAGCCCTCAAAGAAATAAACCATGGTGATCAAAATATTTCCCCATTGAAGATCACTGAAACCTAGATTTACAGCAACGTGATCATTTCCAAAGCGAACAGTTCCCAAAAACTTCCAGATGAAGTTGATGAGAAGCTTTATATTCTCGGTCATATGCTTGGAACAAACGTGTCGACGCACACAGACATATTTTGGTAAACCTGCCAGAGAAAAAAGTGATTTTGGAAACCGTTTGATTGTAAGGTACTATGGGTTAGGAGTACAGATACTCAATTTGATTCACTAGATGCAATTAACTTTCCTTTTATGTCAAACATCTTTCCAGTGGGTGACCATCTAAGGTGCATTCCAGGTTTACTAGGCTTAGGTGAAGCAAGTCTTTCTTTGGACCCTACATTCTTTGGTTTCCAGACTGGTGCCTTATGTTTTGTTTGATTTTCAATATTAGAAACACTTGCCTTTTGTTTCTTACTATGAGAATTCATGCCATTCACATGATTAAGCACACAAACATCATGATTTGCAGTAATTAAACATTGCTTAAACATAGCACAAACAATTTTAGATTTATTGTTTCGAACAGCAAGCTTAACGTTATTACATTCAGATGATATATGTTTCTTATTCTTAGAAATTACAAAATTTATAGGGTGTTCTTCTACTTCAACTTCTTTATTCTTAATGCGACTACGCTTAGACGCAAAAGGGACCCTATCATTCTTTGTATTCCTCCTAGGCTGTGCATTCTAGGTCTTGTAGTGTAGTCTCTCATGTAGAAGAGAAACCATTTGAGTCAGAATTAACAACTTTCTTAATGATGACATGAGGTTGTGAAACAGTGATCAGATTTGTCCTAACGCTTGCTTTAGTTGGTTTGTTAGGCACAAACTTTTCTTCCCTATAGTTATTAAAAGGATTAATCCTAAACATTCCAGGGGCAATCACTTTATCATTGTCTACAACCTTTGATTCTTTGGTGGTAGGTACCGAGTTTAAGGAATCCAAGTTTCTGAAAAATTTGGACATTCAGATTGAAATGCATTTGGTTGTCTTACAACAAACGTATTTCTTAAAGATTGCAAAGACAGTTTCCTCTCGGTTCATTGATTTGAAAATTTAGTATTCGTACTCGTACCTTTGGTGGTGTCCTTTTGTTCAGAAACCTTATCGAATAACTGGGCTCTTAGCTTAGCATTTTCATAAATCGTGTCATGTAATTTGTTTTGCAAAGGAGGTCAATTTATCCTTTTGGTTTGAGCCCGTGTCACATTTATAGAGTCAAACAGGTTTTTGTATGCAGTCTTAAGATGAGCATTTTCTTTTTCATAATTTCGAACCTGATACTCTAATTCTACGTTCTCATTTTCAAGTTTCTAAGGCAAAGGATCAAGGGTATCTGATACACATGGAGTATCCTTACTTTTACCCTTGGGATCTCCCAACTGAGCTTGCAACCATTCAATCTTTTGTTTCATGTCATTATAAGCTTTATCGTACGAAATTTTCTCATATTTGCATTCTTCACATTTTTGTACCAATCATTCCAAAGTTTATCATATTCATTCTCCTTTTTAATGATACAATTTTCAAAACGTTCTTTCGTACATTCAAGCTCAGTTTGGAGATTTGATGTATCTACAACAGAATTATTTTGCATAATAGACATAATATCCTGACTGATAACTGCTCTATGAGCACGCTCATTTTCCATTCCAAGTGCCTTGTGCTTAGCAAGAGATTCATCAACTTCTTTTGCAAGAGATTGAAAGTCTCGAACAAATTTGGCTGCTTCTTTTAAAAATTGTATTTCGAAATTTTGCATTCTAGCATCAACTTGGTTAACGATAAGGAAAATTTCATCTTTTACAATTTTGTGAATCTCTTGGTGAGCAAAGGACGACCAATTGTGTATATCTAAAGTCATTTTTTGTTTGACAACACGTTGAATAGGCATATGGTGCCTTTTTAACCTCATTTCGAAAATTTTTGTTGCACACTTGGTGTTTAGTATCATCCGACATCTCTTCATTTGGTATTAAAAATAGTTAGAAACATTTGGCCATTTTGGAAAATATTTGAAATTACAACTCTTCTCGTGACTTGCCGTTGTGCATAACAAAAACCTCCGAAAGATGATTAATCTTTGTATAATTTGCTGGTTTTATTTCTTTGTTTAATTGTTTCATTTTTAAGGCGACTCTCTTGAGCAAGTTGCAGTGTCTCTTCCGAATCATACACAGCAGGAGGATCATGCTTTTCTAATAGAACATTGCCGTTATACAAACTCTGTTATTTCTGTTGAGCTTGCTTGAGATAAAAAGAATTTTGATAACCCAAAACCATTTTCTGTTCGGTGTGGTAAAACGAGTCTGGTTTAGGTGAAAGCATGTGCATCGTTTGAATCGATGGACCTGTTTTAACCAAAATATTATCTAATTCCTTTATCTTATTCTCAAGTTGAATTTGTTTATCAAGAAGCTCGTCTTCGCGTATTTTGAAATCAGACTTCAACTTTTTCTTTTCTTCAAGAAGAGAAGAAATAGTTGATTTTTCCTTTGAAAGATGTTTATTTAAATTTGAAATTTCCTCAATCAAAGTCGTTATTTGTTTACCGGAACTTAAGTGAAGTGCATTTATCTTTTTTAGTAAGACATTGTTCTTGATAAACAGACTTTTGATAACATATTTCAAGTTTGTCATATTTTTCTTGACTAATTTCAAAACACTTTTCTAGATTTTTATATCTAGCAAGCTCAGTGGTCAATTCAGCATTTGTTTCTTTTATTTTGCGATTGACCGAGTTGACTTTCTCAACTTCAGCAACTAAATTATGAAATAATGATTTATGGTACGCACGTGTTTCCTCAACATTTGCAGAATGTTGTTCTACTGTTCCCCCACCTTGTTTCACGCTAGAAACCTCAGAAATGACATTACTATCATTCTGTGGTACTTGTTGTGGTTCAGGAATGGGCTCGAGTAGTTCAGTATATTGCTCTTCCTGAGTAAACACATTGAATATATCATTATCATAACAATTTTCAGAATGGTGTACCTTAGCTAATCCATCTGAATCATAGACGGGAGCTTTGTTAAACTGAGTACCCGATTTAGATGCTTGCTGCAAATTATCCTGTAAATTACAATTGGCAATTACTTTCTCAATCTCATCATAGGCACCTGTAGCAGCCATGAAATCAAATTCCTCAGAATTGAGTTGGATCCCTGCTTCTTCCTTTTGAGCAATCAGCAACTGAGTCTGAAGATAAGCAACATCCCTTTTATGTGGCTTTACTGTGCAGTTGCTGGCATAATGACCCTCTCCTCTGCAGTTGTACCACCTTATCGGATTACCATTGATACCATTACCATTACCCTCAGCCGGTGCTGTAACAACATTTCCATTCCCATACTGATTTGCGATTTCCGAAACAACACTAAGCCCAATCTGATTTCCAACATTCTGAACACCCGGATTCTGACTTGCATTTAGAACAACTTGATTCCCGACATTTTGCATTGCATTCAGTCTAAACTGGTTCCCAACATTATCTTCAACCATTAGCATTTGTCTGTCTTGATCCGTGTTCATACACGGTTGTGCAATCTGCATGCTGCTAGGGTTTGATGAACTTCTTTAGTTGTTGTTTATTGGAGTGGTATCGTTTAGAGTGAATGTCTTAGCCATGAGTGCAAGTGCCATGTCAAATGCATTTGTGAGATTTGAGATATCTCTGAGATTTTGCATTGGATGTTGCATGAAGTTCGTGCTGAATGAAGGTTGTTGGACAAAATTATTGTTGGGTTGTGGATGTTGTATGTAGGTAATATGTGATGAGTGATCTAGGTGAAACGGTGTCTGAGTGTTTGCCATTAATGCCAAAGGATCATGTGTGTTTGCAATTCGTTGTGCTCTAAAAGCATTGATGTCTTGATGAGTCGACATTGCAAAAGTGATGTGAAATGATATGCAATGATCTTTAGTAGGTAAAGTGAATGTTGTTGTGAATTGAAACCAATTAACGTTCACGGAATTTTACAAATCTTATATTTAAACCGAGAAAAGTATTGAATCTTTCGCAGGATTTTACAAAATCAAGAAGAAACCATGAAAGAATTGTTGTTGTAATTGAAGAACTTGAGCTTTTGTAACGATTAATGAGCTAAAAAGGACTAACGGTGAAATTTCTTACAACAAAAGGGCTAAAAGTAAAAAATTTGAAAAGTAAAAATGTGAAACTAAAAAATAACAAAAATTAAAAGTTTAAAGGTGAAAAGGTTTGAAAGTAAAAAGTTATATTTAATTTTGCTTAAAAAATAAAGGTTTAATATTAAACAAGTTAAAATCTACATGTAAAAAATGAAAACTGTTTAGAAGTCGAGGGGCCAAAAGTGTAAAATTCAAATTATATTAAATATGAAAACGTGTTCCCTCTTTTTTCTATCTTCTTCTTCGATTTGAATATAGAAAATGTAACGTTTTATATTTTTAAGCTCGCGGAGTTGTACGGTTATCGTCGGTGAAAGCCGAATATACCACGATGATCGAAAGAGGATCACGATTCCAATGGTAGTAGTTATAATTCTCGTAGTTAAACGACACACGACACCGAAAAACCGAAAATGCTTAAAAACGTGTATAGTTTGCCTTTTATGAATTGCTCATCCGATTTCCACACTGAGTAGATAGTTCGGTTCACAAATGAAACTCCAAAGTAAACAAGTTGTTCGGTTTCAAAGGAAACTAGTTGTTCGATTCTCAAGAAAACAAGTTGTCCGGTTTCTAAGTGGAGACAGGTTGTTCGGTTCACAACTAGAAGCAAGTTGTTCGGTTTCTAAACAGAAATAAGTTGTTCGGTTTGCTAGTTGTTCGGTTTCTAAGGGATTTAGTTGTTCGGTCCTCCCTTGAAAATGAGTTGTTCGGTTATAAGAAAAGAACAAGAAACCCGTACGATGTCCTTGTTTTTGTCTTGAGCACAACCAACAAAAAACACCAACGTCCTTGTTTCCTCAAAACTTGGATCTATGTCTCCATCGTTTGTCTTCAACCGGTGTAGACCACAACCAACAAGCTCGAAAATAAGCTTAAATAAGCTTTTAAGCCACGTAGATGAAGAACCAAAATAAGCTAACAACAAAGCTAAAATAAGCTTGATTATAACAGAAATAAGCTACAATCTTTTAGACAAAAAAAAAACCAAGTTTTTTGAATAAGCTACAAAAAAAATGTAACCACAAAAAGAAAAAAAACTACGAATGAAAAGATGAAATGATTTTTTTTCCGTTGTATATAAAAAAACAGTTTGATATAAGGAAACAATAGATATTGTTGATCCCTAAACAACAATAAAATAAAAAATGTTATAAAAAAGGCACGTGATGTTGTGATAAGAAGTAGCAGTTTGTGATGTAGGATATTCTATCAGAACCTCAAACAGAGTTGAGATCAACATAGATCCAAAATTTAGATCAATCCTAGCACTCATTTATCAAAATAATAAAAACTCATTTTTTTTTTTAAATTAAATATCTTGCAAACGGTAAATCGTCAAACGACAAAAAAATACACCATCGCGACGAGTATTTTTTTATCTTTCACTAGACATCCACTTCTATATAGTTTCGAAGAACTTTTTTTTTTATTTTTTAGAGTTGAGATCAACATAGATTCAAAATTTAGCATAAACTCAATGAATCAATCCTAGCCACTCATTTATCAAAATAATAAAAACTCACTTTCCACTTCATTTTTAAAAATTAAATATCTTGCAAATGGTAAATCGTCAAACGACAAAAAATACACCATCGCGACGAGTATTTTTTTATCTTTCACTAGACATCCACTTCTATATACTTTCGAAGAACTTTTTTTCGATTTTTTTTTCAATCACGTCTGAAAAAATCACATGTGATTTGTATCACAAATCACATGTGATTTTATGAAATCACATGTGATTTCATAAAATCACATGTGATTTCATAACTAGCTTAAACTAAATTCCCGTAAACTACGTTTTTCGTATACAAGGCTCAGGGATTATTTAATGGACCATCACTTTAATAAATACTGGCTAACACTATACATTCCCTTTTGCATGTGCAATCTCTTTCAAAACCGTACCAAAATAGACACAAGAACTCTGAGAAATACAAAACTTCCAATTTTAACCAAACTAGCAACTGTAAAATAAACTTAATCTAACGGAAAAGTAAGGTGTAAAGGTTGTAACGGAAACAAATTAATTGGTGTTAGTTTACTTAAAGGCTTGGCTCTAACGAGTTGTTCTAGTGAGTATTTTACTCTTAAAATGAGAGTAAAAAAGGGTTTTATATGGGGGTTTAACTGACTGTATAGTTAGATTAATAAGCATTGTAAAAGCCGAATTTTGGGTTGTAATCCTAAATTTACCAGTTTTAAACTCAGTTACTCCATCTATATGCATAGTACTTATCCACTGCGGTCTGATACATATTCCAGCAAGTCTATAAAGCTCACAACATCACACGGACCTCATATTTTGTGGGAATTTGGGGTAAAACATTGAAACGGATAGGTTAAAATCTCACAATATTAACAAGGGTTATTGTTGTTGTGGGTTATGTATTAAAGTCTTTTTATTCTTTTTTATTCTTCCATAGCCCTAGTCACGAGCCATCCATCATCCATTTTACAAAAAAGTTCTCGGTAAGCATAACGTGCGTCCATATTGGTTTCGGAATGGTTGATGTGCTCGAGCTCCTTGATGGCTATATATTCTTCATCAACATCAAACGAGTAGTACAATAATGCAAAAAATACGTAAGGAAGTCATCTTGAAGTTTCAAGACTCCAACACTTCAGGATCTCTAGATTTTGTAAATTCTCCACCAACATCTATTGATTTTCGTTCACGAGGTCCTGTGTAAATTCTCAGAAAACAAATGCAATTCTATCTCCGGTGTATTCGTTTGGTTAGAAAAATAAATCCTAAAACTGTATAGGAAGTCAATACGCCATATCCATTCCTCATGATACGTCGTATTGAAACTTGTATACGCTGTATTCGTTTAACGAATACGTCATCTAGACGGTGCTAAAAATAAAGACTGGATAACGTCCAGATAATCAATATGCTGTATCCATGGGGTTTGGATACATCGTATAGACAGTCTGGGAAGACAGACTCGATAAAAAATTAAAAATACATTCTGGGTTGTCGCCCGGCAAGCACTTTTGTTTACAGAAAAATCTTTAAGTTGGACTTGCCCCAATTTAATCCCATCCTTATAAAACAACATGGGGTCGAACGGGATGCCAAATGGCACATACAAATTCTTTAAAAGATTTATTAGCATCCCTTTAATAAGAAAATTACAAGTCACGATATTAACATTTAATTTCTTGATAAAAGTTTTAGTTTTGAAAAATTTATTAGACGTATCATGACTTGTTTTCAAAAGCTTTTTTGACCCATGTGCATAGGCACCAACATCGATATTTATTAAATCAGGCAATTGTTTGATAGACATATCCCCCGAAGACTGCTCAATATCGATTTTATCATTATCATTGCCCGTATCCGATTTTAAATCATGAGGATAAATTACGTTAAAAGGAAATAAATCATTAAAGTATAAAATGTTTTCTTCCTCTTCATTACATTCAGACAATGATGTTTCATTTTTTAAAATCAAATTCATCGATACGTTGAGGACATAAAGTGGGTTCAGTTAAGAAATCTGATTTAGATGTTAGAGCATCATTGTAAACAATGGCTGGAAATTCGTTCTCAAAATCTTTAAAGAAATCTAAATCATTTAAACAACTGACCGTAGGCTCAGGTGACGGAAACAAAGGCATACTGACTTTTTCATTATCATTTTCTGAATCCGTTTTTAAACCATTGACATAAATTATTTTATAGGAAAATGAATTTTTGTCATAAATCACCGTGTAATTTTCATCGTTAGATTCATCAAATGATACTCTAAAGTTAATTTTATTATCATTAAGAGGACTTATCGTGGGTTGACATGAGTGCGTTACTTTAGATGTAAACGCGTCATCAAATACTATAATTGGGAATTCAGTTTCAATAGATCTAAGGTCGTGAACGTCTTCATCATCCTAAATCTTACCGTACGTAGCAGTTTCCTAGTTATACACCTTACCACGCCTACGAGCTTTTTCTTCCTCAAGCCTGATGTACTCTTCCATAGTAATGTTGGGGTCGTCCATTATAACCTGTAATAAAATTCTCTAGGAAAGAAAACTGTCAAATAGCTTAATACGCCGTATTCGGTGAACTGAATACGCCGTATTGATGATACAGTCGAATACGCTGTATTGGTTTGAAACAAATTATACTCCGTATCTAATAAATTGAATACGCCGTATTTAGTATTCGACTCAGAAAGTTACAGTAGACTGTAACAATGCAAAAAACACACAAACACACAATATGCAAAATATACAATGCAAAAAATTAAACACACAAAACAAATACGCAAATATGCAAATTAATCTAAACTAAACTAAAACACTAAAAAATAAGAATTAAACAACTTCACTCCCCATCAACGGCGCTAAAAACTTGATGTGTCGTTGTGTAGGTGTTATTTTATGTATCGAGTTGTAATATTTATATTTTGCCGACTTAACCTAAAAACAACACTTTAACGGGCAGTGTACCCGATCGGTGATAGTTTCGTGGTAAGTATGGTGTCGATAACTAAGAGCGAGAGCGTTAAATCCTAATTCTATCAGTATTTTAGTTATCTAAGTTAGTACTAAACAAATCTAATTTATACTAAACCTAAGTTAAACCTAAACTAATGATAAATGGGGTTTCATCCTGAGAGACTGACACATGTTTGGGTATCTAACCTAAGGTTTTGATGACAAGTAAAGCAATAAACACACACAAGAATACTAGCAAACGATAGAGAAGTGATCGAGAGCTAATGTAAGAAAAATGTATCAACCATGAATAATCTGATAAAATGCATGTTTGTTTATTAGTGCAATGATTGACTTATCTCGAAGTGGCATATCATTCCTAGACTTAGGTGGTACTTCTTCCTAAGACCAAGGCACGCTAATTCTGTCACAATTAGACGCATCCGCATAAATCATCCTAATGTTGATTATAATTCATCAAGAGGACAACACCGTGTATGTCGTACTAACCCTAGCTCATTAAGACTTTACCCACTTACTACTTAACGGTGATTTGTAATAGATGGTGGTCCATAATCCAAACTATACCAATGATCAGAACATTATTAGTTAGTACTAAGCCACTACCTACTACGATACAACCAGTTCAATCGAGGTAAGCACCACCTATACGCATCATTATATAGAGAGTTATCCCGGACTCTTAGCCTACGCCCAAATAACACTAAAGTTGCAACGCATTAAATATGTAGGACTAGACCCAGTTGAATGATAGGTCGCATACTTAAGTACGTAAACGAATATAAATTAATAAACATAAACAACAATCAATGATAAATTAAGCAATCGGGATAAACAAACCAAACATTAGATCTTTATAAACATGGCTGATACCTAAAGGTATCAGCCGGTAGTCATTGTAAAAATACACATGGTTTGATATATGAACGATTAAAATAAAGAAACTTTAATCGAACGCGTATTCGGTTGCGCGAAGATTACAAGAGGTTTCCTATGATCTTGAGGCTCTTTTCTGACCTTCTATGCTCTTCTGATCGTTTCTTGGTCCACTTGGTGGTTTAGGGATTCACTTGCATACCTAAAATTGAGTTTAAGGTCGTCTATATATATAGGGTCTGGTAGTCGGTTTGATACGGCGTATTAAGAAGCTCAATACGACGTATTGGATGACTTGGCGTGGGCTCCAAAATTCTTGCATAGGAATTTGGATACGCCATATCCAATTATTGGATACGGCGTATTGACCAATATGCCATATCTGATTTTTAGATACAGAGTATTGGGGTTTTTGGATACGGAGTATTGGCTGAAAATGTGTTTTTCCCAATTTTTGACGAAAGTATCATATACGGCGTATCAATGACGTATTCTTCAAATTCAGACAATGGTCTTGAGTTCTTTAAAGTCTTTAGATACGGCGTATGCTTCTAGAATGATACGGCGTATGCTTGTTGTAACATTCCGTATTTTCAGGTCATTTATAACGTCATATATTTCACTAATTATTTTTTTTCTTGTGCGCGTTTACTTTTAATTTTAATAGTTAAGTTAAATCGCGTAAGCTATAAATTAATAATTAACGTAAACGGACACCAAGCGAATTAAAGTTTTCGTCAAGCGAGCATTATATTATTTTACGAAAGTAATATTTAACTTTTTATATTTTATTTTTATTGGTTACGTAAAACGTTTACGTTTCGCGATAAATACATTTAGGCATACCCGGAAGCACCAAAACTTTTCTACGCTTCAACAAATACCCACTTTTATACCCAATACCTAAAAAAATTAACACAATATCTTACTTACATACATATATACAACCGATTTCATAGATAGAAAACAAAGAAAATATCTAGATAACAAACACATTCCTTAAAACCATGGGATAATCCCTTCTTTATCCAACAAGACCATAAGGACTTCCATGTTTTGCTCTACATGTTCTTTGACTAGCAATTGGAGTATATAAGGCCTTTAGCTAGTAACATACACACACACTTCTCATTTTAAAGGTGAAAAACACAAAACTTTCCTCCCCCTCCTCCTTTAGCTCACGGCAACAACAAGAAAACACACCAAATCCATATATCTAAGATGTCCTAAGAAGATTTGAAGGCTTGGTTAAGTCTTTACAAGTGTTAAGCAAGAAAAATGAAAGATTAGGGTTTAGGGTTTCTTTGATTGTGCAAGCTTTGGTTTGTAATATAAACAAATGTTTAGATTGTGTTGGTCATCATCATACATCACCATAAGGTTATTTAAAACCCTTTATGTCTTTACATTTATCATTTTATGCATATATTGGTTCTATATGGCAAAATCACCATTAGGATATTTTTAAACATGTAAAACATATTTTTGCTTGTGATTATAATTTTGTACACTTATTCATGTGTTATATGGTTGAATATATCATGGACTAATGGACATGATAATATGTATGGCATATGATATAAAGAGTTATAAAGAACCTGTGGTAATTTATGAAGTTAAAAAGTATATAAAAACAAAGTTATATAAATAAACCCCAAAAGATATATAGGGGCTGTTTTGGTTCGTGTATGGTAACAACCCTATGATGTTTTATAAAGATAGTATGCCTCATGGCGATTCCAAAATGATAAGAAACTCGAAAAACCGATTTATAACAAAAAAGATACGACGATTTCAAGTTTACGTTAAATATTTACTTTTATAAAACTATTTTTATAAAAGTTATTATTCACCACAGAAACTTATACTTTTAAAACATCAATAAATCGATAAAACATTTTAAATACAAGACGCTCGAAAGAATCGCTAAAAACGGAGTTAAAACGAATAAGTTACGACATTTACGATAACTAAATCATAAAGTAATAAATATATAACTTTATGAACAGTAAAATCACTATTCATCAAAAATTTTTAAATTTTGAAATGTTTATATTTAGATAACTCGACTTAATACGAAGGCTTGAAGTAAGAAACGGGTACTTAAAACGAGAAAGTACGCTAGTTTTATCTAAAGTATACTTTATAAAGCGTTTTTATTTACTTATAAATAAGCATATCACTAAAACCGATAGATGGTGAGTAGCTATATAGAATTAAATGTGGTATTATTTAATCAAAGTACTATATTACTAGTGAGTTCATATGAGCCTCTTCGGTGGCGTATCGACGAGATTGTTAATTGACGATTTAAAGTGTCCTAGCTCCTTCAAACGTCACTACACTGACCTCTTAATTATGATAGCCCGAACGATAGTATGATGACTATTACGAACCTATAAATAATCAAAGTTTTAGTACCTAATATACGACTATATTAAATTAGGTTGCCTGTCGGATTCTTCATTGACGCATTTTTCTATTGTAATACTTATAGGATTACCATCACGATCAGAGTGAGTTCATAGGCCCCTTTTTTACTACGTGATTGTTTTACAAAATCTAACAGGGTGAATTACATTTGCGTGTTTACATATTGGGACACAAGTGTTTTTCTAATTGTCTTGCAAAGTGTTTACAAAGGTATGCTATCCAGATTACTGCCGAAATATTAATGCAAAGTTACTATTGCCGTGAAGTCCCCTATTTATCTATGAATCGTTAATTGCTATTGTAGTAAAGCGTGAAGTGGTTGTGGATAGATCTATCGGGACTGACAATCCCCACCTTTCCTTGGGTCACTAGTTTGATCAAGGTGCATTTAACATTGAGAGGTGTTAGGTTGTTGGCAAGCATCTTATATTCTGATTGGGGCACAAATCTAGTTAAGGCTTCGGGGTCCAAGAGGTTAGGTGCAATAATAAACGTTTTGGACACTGATGTGTTTTTCAGAGTCCTACTATTACTTCGATCTTGTGGTCTCACCCTTTTTAAACCGATAAACTATGATAACCGTTGTGTTGACTTTTTAGCATTTAATTTCAAAGTCTAGGGTATGAAAGATGAGGGAGCCGTGGCGGATAACAATGAAGCGATCTGTGTTTTATCTAAAGTCTTATTCAACTTTTATTATCTTTTAAACTTTAAGTCATATCCATTGTATTGAGAAAGCTTTTGTATATTAAAAATGTATGTGAAATGTTTATGACTTATAAAACAATAACAGGACCTAATGTATAAACTCTGATATTTTGCTATGGCATCGAATGAAATCTTGTCTTAAACGTCCATTTATGGTCGTTTCCTATATCTTGATTGTTGTACTTTGACGTAGCACCCCATTGTTACCATTCCGCTGCTACCTGATTTTGGGGGTGTTACACTTGTCAGAATCAGCGACTTTCTCAAACTCTTTGTTTATGCTTCAAAAATGTCTTTTTCTCCATCTTTTGCCAACTACTCGATAATTACTACAAATAAAAAATTTAAACAATTAAGTACCAATTCTTGCAATAATTATACAAAATGGGTTATTTACATGAGATAAATGATGCTATAAAATAGACGTTATTTGATGTCATCTAGTTGTTTTCGTGGAATTCGGTAAAAGACTGTAACGATCGTAAAAAGGTGGAATTATGGTCGAATATAAGTTGTCAAACCCTATTTTGTGGTTTAATGTGTTTTTAAAATTGATGAGCAAGGTTCGGTTGAGTTTTGTTAAAAATTCATGTTTTCGGCCCGGAGTCGGCCAGTAACGGCTCAAAATGGATTTTGTAGCAATTTAATGTGATAGGTGTCGTGTGAATAACCTGGATTTATGGAAAAATGATTTTTAATGCAATGAAAATACTAACTAAGTTTGGTTGACGTCTTAAATAGATGAAAATTGAGTTTTTAAGTGATCCCGACACAAAAAAGAAGACCCGAGACCCTCCTTGGATGCTCATTTGGACGCCTAGGGGATAAGGGGACAAGGAGGCTATTTTTAAGCCAATATGTCTCATAAAACTCTTATAACCACCACCACCTCAAATATTTTTTGTTCATGCATCATTTTGATATCAAAACAAAATTTTCTATCTCTCTTCTCTCTCTCTATAACCGGACAAACCACAAGGAAGAAAGAAACAAAGATTTTGAATATTTTCTCAAGAGCACGGGGTTAAGAGAACATTATTTGGTTGATAACTAGTAGTTTCGGGTTGTAGAAACAAGGTTTTGAGTTTTCTTTACACGTCACAACCGAACCAAACTCGTCAAACAAGTAAGTTTTTCAAAAACTTTGATTTAAAGTTGTACTTTTATGATTGTGGTGATTTGTCTAAGCGCTAGTTGTACAAGTTGATCGCCAAAAAGGTCGAAACTTGAAAACAAAAAATGTAAAAAGGGGTGTGTGTGCATCGGCTTGTAAAAGAA
>BQNB010121835.1:0-18985 GCA_026074375.1 Tanacetum coccineum
TTCATTACTCTTTCAAAATTTCCATACAAATCATCCTTTTACCATAATAACTATGACTTCTACAAAAGTCAACTACCGACTGATACTAATCAGTTCACAACTATCATAAATCGACTACCTACTTAGATTTGACACTAACTGATGCTACTCCATTTAGTGTTATAAAAAAAACTTAACCAATCTCATATCATCTATTGCTCCCTACGGTCTCTCTCCTGCTCTAAAGTAGTAACACGATCTCTCATCTCCAGTAGCTCATGCTGCAAAGCGGCCTGCTATACTAACATGTCAAAAATCAGTTTGTGGTCATCATACCCTGCCCATGACATATCTGCCATCCGGGTATCAAAATGCCCTGCCCATGCCTCGAATGCCAGCATGGGTCTCCATAAAGATCCAAACGTCACGACAGTCCTCTCCTATTGACGCTCTAAACTCCTAAACATGTACCTATGTGAGAAGATCTCGTCTCTAACCACTCCTGACCTAGTGTAAAGCTCTCTCACATCCCTATCAATATCCGCAAACAGAGTAGGTGGCAACGCGTCTTAACGCTAAGTGTGATCATGAAGTATGCTCCCATAAAGCTCTAACTATGCCCCCACTTCTAAAAACTGGTCCTCATCAATAGAGATGGTGGCGGTCGGGGTAGCCACTGGTGAGGCTATAGGTGATGGAACTACCGAGGATGACGGTGAAAAAGGAAAAGAACCAGATGACCACTCAGGAGATAGCGGTGTCTGAACAGGTCCAAGTGGTGGATAAACCAAAATATCAGTGTAGACTTTATCATCCTTAGGATCTACCCATGTAGTAAGTGTAGGATGTCTAAACGCAGATACTCTATCTGCTCCCTGCTGCTCCGGCATAAACCTAGAGCTTTGACCTACCTCATATGTACTAGGTAAGATCTCCTAAATTGAATCAAGGGCACGACGCCTAGCCGCCCTGTATCCAAGACCTAAAGGCTTGCTCATGGCTGTATCCACAACTAGAACTGCTTGCTGCTGACCCTCAGGTGCTGCTGACCCTACAGGTGCAGCCTCCTCCTCACTCTAAACTCAAGCCCACATCACCTATCAAAACCACAACCCTCTTCACTCTTAACCCATTGACCCTCATACAATCTAACCATGTTACTCATCATTAAACCTCTCTCCCTCGTTCATCCGCATCCAAACTCTCATACTCCTGCAATATCCTCATTCCCTATCGTTACCCTCACTATCAGTATCTAATATGAGTTAAGACGTACCCCGGTACCTCTTTCGTACTGGAAGATCCGGAGATAATGATGATGATGGTGACTCGTAAGAGGATCTATACCTTTTACGAAAAGCTAAATTCGATAAAGCCATTGCCTCGGTCACTCTAGCTTAATGACCAGGAGACATGACGAGCTAGACACGCACGGTCATACGTGTTGTCCTATGGTAAAATAAAGCACGGGTAGGTGTAGGGGTAGTTGAAACATTTGTGAGTGGATGATCATGTGATAGTGGTGTGATGGAATATGACGAAGCTGATGAATGGGATGAATCAGTCCTGGTACTAAACGATCATCCATCCTCAACTCGTACTACCTATAAGGGGCACTATAGAACCTAACGACTGTAACTCCTCTACCTCAGAGGGTTCCTCCTCTGGCTCTGACTCAGTATCTACTAACCGAGCCTGCCCAATCGCTACATAGGGGTCATCAGATAAAGGAACAAGCACTCGAGAGCTCTGAGCTCCGTCAGCCTGGGTGATAGACTCCGAATCAACATAAGCTGGGGGTAGACATGACCTGTGATAACACGGTAAAGGGGTATAAGTATCTTATAAAATTATCGTTACTTAAATTACCAACATCACAATGCCTAACATATATATATATATATATTTGTATAATCAAAATAACATTTGAAATTAGGTGTTCGTAAATGTATATACGTATATATATATATATATATATATAAATTATATTATATATATTTTATATATTTTATATAACAATTATACAACTAGATGGTACGAACGTGCTAAACGATAACCATCATGGTTCTACACAGAATAACCACTTCAGGGCATCATACCATACCCTAACATATCCACTAAGGGCACGCCTTTAATCAGCATTGCTACCAATCAATCATACCTACCAAGGCTCTCAGGGCATTATGCACTACATAACATAACTAGCCAATATGCATCCTCAACTAATGTCACTACCCGCGACATATCTACCTAGGCTTCTAAGGCATCATGGCAAGCACTAGGTAATCAACAACACTCTAAATCCCAACACTCATAAGTGTTCTCATATCACATCACTACACGAAAGTACGTATTACCCAATACGTGCATTCAAGGTCAACTCATTTTTAGCTGGTTTTACCATTTACACATCCCTCCCTTCCTCTAACACAGCGTAAGAAAACTACCCCCATCATTTCATGGCCCTTAGTAAATTAAGCATAATTGATCAGGCTATGCGTAATTTAGGAGATACCATGAATTGCTCGGGCTAATTAACTTTCTCCATGTTTGAGGTTTTACGAAAACTCTAGTTTGGTTATAGTTGCGTTTTTACAAAATTTTGTTTTTATAAAAACTAACATTCTCTATAACCTTGGCTCTGATTACCAATCTGTCACACCTCGTCAGCGGTGGAAACACGGGAATGCAACACAATGATTCACATTGCAAAAGATACAAGATCATACCGTACATTATTACAAAAGTTTATTTATAAAGGTTTACAATTTCGCAATCTTGGAAAAAGTCAAACAGTTGTCTTTCAATAAACTCCCAAATGTACTCATTCTTTGGTCCTAGTTACTCCTCATTTACCTTTGCTAACAACACACCTGAAAATGATACTAAAAAACATCAACAATAATGTTGGTGAGCTTGTAAGTTTGACCTTAAACCCAGTTGCTGTGCCAATATCTCAAAACAGTAGACAATAGTGCAATATGACAGCGAATATATGCAAATCAACCATAACTTAGCATCCTCGCTAATCATGTAACACGACCTAGCATTTCTGCTAGTCGATCACCATGCCCTAGCATCCCCGCTAGTCATGAAAACAACATATACCAATGGTCTTGGAGTTGTAACTTTGATATGTCACTTACGCACTTAGAGGGCCTACCAGCTGGAGCACTATATTAGGGCAGGACCACAATAGACATGGCAATTCCATGCCAATCACCCTTGCCGTGCCAAACACAATACACGCAAGTAAAATCACAACCCTTGACATGCCAAACACAGTACATGCAAGTAAAATTACATCACATATATTCACATAGCAATCATAAGCACATAATTGTCCCAAAAACGAAACCAAAACCACGTTTCGCACAGTTCAAAAGAAAATGTTCAAAACACATTTGAGTATCATTTTCCCCTAACAATCTCTACAACGCACATTTGAGTATAAAAATAGGGCTATGAGAACTCACCTCAACAGATGAATGTAACCGTACAGATAACCTCTATTCAACGAACCAAACAATTTCTACAACGCACCAACTAGCCTCTATAACACACAATGGTACCCGCCTACGACCTAACATTTATTTTACCTTATTAACATTTTGTACAAAGTTATCTTATTGTACAAGCATTCGTCTTTTACTCACACAAAATCCTCATTCTTTTACAAAATCCTTATCCTTAATTCCAAACTCTTACTCTTATTGCCAAATCTTATCCTTATTTCAAAACCTTTATCCAAAAACATGGTTGTGTGGTAATTACGCAAAAAGACTAATGCACTTTGGCTAGTGCAACATCACACAAACTACTTAAAACATGCCAAATTACTTAAACGAAACTAATGACCTAAACGGTCAAGAGAATCGCGAGAATGGAAGTAAGCAAAAGTTCAAAGTCGAAATTAATACGAATAGATATTTCGACATAGCGTTAAGGTGCATATTATTTTATCTATTTATATAATATATATAATTATATATATATATATATATATTTATATTATAATGATAAATAACTAAAAATAATAATATTTAATTACTTTCGTCTCTTTATCGGGCTTAACGGGGTAAGTATAAAATATTTATCATCTTTGGATGTCCATGTTCAATTGTTTACCCTTAACTCTAAATATTTACAAAACACCCCTTTTTGTCCTTTAGTCGAGTGAATAATAATTATTCCACTAATTTCAAAATTCCTACAAAATGCCAAAAAGTTTATACTTTTAACGCGTTTATCCAAACGTGACAAAAAATTGTTTGCTTTAAGTCCTTTTCTACTTCCGTAACTATTTTAATCCATTCATTCGTTTTAGTATTCCATTTATCAAATTTTTCTTTGTTGGGCCCGAAAGCCAAATGTTAGTCCTTTAACATTCATAAGTCCATCTTGCCACTTTTGAAATCATATTTTGAGTCAAAAAATCCATTATTCACATATTTAAGCCCAACCCAAAACCAAAGTTCAACTTATATAAATTCCAAATCGTAAACCGAATCCAATATGCCTTATCAAATGGGCCGAAACCTAATATTTCATAAGCCCGAATATAAGTCAAAACCAATTAAACCATAAGCCCAATATATAAGCCGAAACCCAATAAACCATAAGCCTAATATATAAGTCGAAACCCACTAAACCATAAGCCCAATATATAAGCCAAAACCCAATAAACCATAAGCCCAATATATAAGCCGAAACCAATAAGCTATAAGTCCAAAAATATAAGCCGAAACCAATAAGCTATAAGTCTAAAAATATAAGTCAAAACCAATAAGCTATAAGCCTAATATATAAGTCGAAACCCACTAAACCATAAGCCCAATATATAAGCCAAAACCCAATAAACCATAAGCCCAATATATAAGCCGAAACCAATAAGCTATAAGTCCAAAAATATAAGCCGAAACCAATAAGCTATAAGTCTAAAAATATAAGCCGAAACCAATAAGCTATAAGTCTAAAAATATAAGCTAAAACCAATAAGCTATAAGTCCAAAATATAAGCCGAAACCAACAAGCTAAAACCCCAAAAATTATAAGCCGAAACCAATAAGCTATAAGCTCAAACCAAACAAGCCAAAATTATATAAGCCGAATTCAAGATAGGCTATAAGCTCGAATATAAGCCAAAAAATAATCATAAGCTCAAACTAATAAGCCATAAGCTCGAATAAGCTCTTATATAAGCCAAAATATCAAATGGGCCAAGCCCAACACTTCTTTTCCTACTTTCTTTCTTTCACCGAAACCACAAGCCCAAAAGAAAAACAAATAAGCCCTAAATGAGCTTATTTTTAAGCAAATTTTGAAAATAAGCCCCAAATAAGCATTTATCCTAAAGGTAAATTTACCACAACAACCATAATATAAAAATGACTATTCCTTGTTTCCTTCTTTTTGTATTCGACGCACACAAACACCCCCTTTAATCATTCGTTTCATTTTCAAATTTTGATGTTCACGACGATCAACTTGTACAAATAGCATTTAGACACTATAAGAACCATAAAAGTACAACTTAAAACAAAATTTTATTGCCGGGTTCTCTAAAAACTTAAATCTCGCAAATTAAAAATGTTACCCTGGATAGTTAGTATTTTTATTGTGTTTAAAATCACTTTTCATTAACCTAGGTTATTTACACGACACTCTTTCGATTTAAATTCCTTCAAAAATCCATTTAAAACGTTATCGGTTGCGTCAGGACCAAAAACACGAATTTTTGTTTAAACTCAATCCGAACCTTCCCATCAATTTAAAAATGTTTCTCCTTAAAAAATACCACTTGACACCTTTGACTTGCCCAAAGTTTTCACTTTAACGACCGTTACAGTCTTTTACCGAATTTCACAAAAAGCCCGTTTTCTGATATCCTTAACTCACATCTCCATGATTCACGTATTTAGAGCACGTTATTTTAAATTATGAATTTACTTAAACAATAAATCCATTAAACGCTCTTCCAAAGCTATTTAGACCAATTCTTAATTTAACTATTATGGCGCTGGTACGTGCTGCATGACGATTTTTGCTAAACACGAGAAAGCTTCCCAGAAAGCACTAAAAATCTCAAAACCACTCCAAAACAAAAAAAACGAATTAAAAGAGATTCATTTACGAACTCAAGAGTCTCTTCTCAATACCCGGTTAAACCGTAACCGTTTACCTAAAATAGACAACTGAAGTTAACTTCACAGCTTTGTTCAAGAAAACTAAAAGACTCCGATATAAAATCATAATATTTATAATACTTAACCCAGGAAATGTTTACCGGTTATCACACGCTTAAACGCCAATTATCGCGATTCGAGTCTCGGTCACGGTAATCATTCTAAAAATGAGTCTTACAGAAAGTTTGCATGAATTTAGCCTCTTCTTCACGAGACATAGGTATGTCATCATCGTCAAGATGGGGTGTTGGTTGTTTTGCATGAGATTGGAGTTCTTTTTATTAAGCATCCATTTTTATGGTCATGGCATCCATTTGAACTATAATTTTGTCAATGTTAGATTTACTGTTACCTTCATCGGTGAAAGCAACGGTTTTCTTAAGAGATGATTTGGTTTTTTGATTTTTAGCCTAGTCGAGCTTAAGTAAGACCTTATCTTCGAGAAGCTGATAAGCTTGATTTTGTGTTTTACAGATGAAAATACCATCGTTTCCGACATTTAGAACTTCTTGGGTTATCTCGTTGAGACCATGATAAAAGATTTTGATAATATTGCCTTTGGACAGATTATGACCATGACAATTTCTGAGCATTTCCTTCATACAAAGCCAAGCATCGGTTAGTGATGAGGTATCATTTTATACACTTTTTCTGGGTCGTTTAACCCCCTAAATAATGCATTTATGCCCAAAATAGGTACTTAATCGTTCCTTTTTAGGTATTCAGCATTTGGAAGGCATTTGGAGGAAATACACGTGACTTGGGCTCATTTGGAGAAGAAACAGACAAGACTACGGACCTACACCAACATCTCTTAAGAATTTCTACTTAGAGGCTGGAGACAGCATAACAGATTACACGTGATGCTGTCACAATTCATACCAAGAAGGCGTCACAATATCTCAAGACGGCGTCAAAATGGATGACCCAGCCCATTATCTAGAATATTCTCTTTCACGACGGCGTCACGATTAAAATGCGACGCCGTCGCAGCGATTTTCCTATTTATACAAACCCTAAATTAGGGTTATAAGTGTGTAACTTTATAGTAAAAGAAAGGGACGAACCCTAGTTTGTTTAATAACTGTTAGGGATGATTTTAGGGTCTCAAAACCTTATTGTACTTCCTTCAATTCATGTTTTAAGCAAGTAAGACTATCTTAATCATTCAATATGTCTTGTTATGTGATTCTTATTTGTTCTTGCTTTATCTTTAACATGCTTGGCTAAACCTTCTATTGTGTTTATTTATGATTGCATGAAACCTAGGATGTAGATCTTAGTGGTGTTGCTTCTTGTGATGAATAAGCATGTTAGGTCTTAGAAAACTAGCTTTTGTCTATCTCGCTGTTGATATGTCTAGGAAAACATGATTGTTTAGAAAGGATACCATAGGGTAACAGTCTTCAAACTACATTGCCCCTTATATGGTTGATCCATTCTTAATATATTTCAAATGTATTTAATATACTCTTAGGGGCCTTGTAATAGTCTTTATACTATCTTACTTGTGCGTTGCATTAACATAATATTAAATAGATGGCGGATTCATGTAATTCATTCATGAATTAGGAAATAATTACATAGATCATCACAAGTGTGACAAAGCAACGACACTAGGAGATGCAATCTAGGAAGTAATACATTATTACTTGAAAACCTAATTTATTTTAATTAATAAGAAACTTCTTTTATAAAACCACAAACAAAAACACCCCAAAACATATGGTTTTGAAAATGACTTAATCGAAAATAAGGTATGCGGGGTAAGATTTAAAAGTTTTATAAAAAACACAAAGTTTACTCTATTGGCAAAAACAGTCCCCTAACCAAGACTAACTAACAAACTTTTAAACTAACGAAAGACAAACGAAGTAAATAACTTTTACAACAGAAACTATGAAAATAGACAGAAAAGGTCCCTGCAACCTCTAACTTTTATCACTCAGCATCCCATTACTTAATTAAACAAGCTTATTAACTTTAACACTAAGTCAACTTATCCCAAAAACTTATTCTCAATAAGCTAGTTAAGCTAAAAAAGGGCTGAGAAGCTTTTTTCTAGCTTAATCAGCTTTTATCTTTATCTTAAACCAACTAAGCAACACTTTTCAACAATTTCAAACTATAGGAAATAAACTTTTTCAAAATAACAAATCCAAACACTTATTTATACACTACTCAACCTTAACACTTATTTAAAAAAGTAAAAATGTAAAAAACCAAGTCTATGGTTTACCTTGGCTTTCCAGCATGAACAGGAAAGAAAAACAGCTATTGTAGCTTGTCTTTATTCACTTAAGCTCAACTCGAACCAACAATAACCTAAATCCTAGTCCTATAATCTTCCAACACACTACACCCCTTTTACCCCAATACAGCCATCCAATTCCCCATATTGGTAACAAGCATGAATCAAATAAACTCAATAACAAAATATAAACAACAAAATTTCGACAGAATTTAAATGGCACAATTTATTATGAAATAATCACTTTTATTAATACTGAAATAAGTTCTTACAATAACAGGAAAATTGAAATTACATAAAGACTAATTAACAACTTGAATCGAAAAGATTAAACTAAAAAATAAAACTGAAAAAAAATAAAAAACACTAAAAAATTACTCTCTAAATGCTGGAATGAGGGGTATTTATACCCGAAACTAGAGCTAATCCCATCTTCTCGATCCTTCTCTTCGCCTCATCACAGCCCTTCATCTCTTCTCTCTCCTTGATGTGACATCTCAATCGTTAGATTAGATTGTGGATAATCCAGGATCGATGATGTGGCTTGGGTGTGTTAGATATGTGAGTGTATACTCACTCGCACGTCACCTCAACCAATGAGATTGCTTCTTTTTGCCAGGGTGGATTGGGGTAAGGGTTGATTGATAGCGATGGGTGGTTTAGGATTTGTGAGGGGAATATTAACCCTAAGGTTAATTAGGGTGTGGGTGAAGGGTTAACTAATTAGGGTTCATGTGGGTTTGTGTGTTCTTGAGTAGTTCGGTGTGTGTGAGTAAGAGGTAAATCCATTTTGGGGTAAATGAATGTACAGTAACTGTTTTAGGTGTTATAAGGGTCACCGGGTTGGTCGGTTTTAGGTATGGGGTTTTGATCGTGTAATTGGGTTGGGGTGTATTGTGAATTGACGATAGGGGGAAGTGGGTAGATTTGACCCGAGCAATGACCCGCGCTTTTTATAAGTATTAGGTAATTACCTATCCGGCCCTTGTGTTTTGGCAAGCACTATATCAAGCTTATGAACAACTTTGGGAATTTGCATATTTGACCCTTGTGCTTTATAAAACATTGGAGCTTGGGTTTGGTTGACTGTGGTTTCTTGTAATTGACTGTAGAAGCTTAGCATATTTCTCTGGCTTCGGCTTTGATAATCTTAGCTACTTGAATCACTCATCCGTTCTCGGTTCGTATTTTGACTGATACTTTTGATATTTGACATATCCATACCTGCACAACATAAAACTCAGACTACAAGCACGATTTTTGCCATTTTTGAACCGTTTTTGGGTTTATTTGGTGCCAATTTAAGCATAACAAGATATGTGTATTCTACACACATATCAAAATTCCCCAAACTAAACGATTGTGTGTCCTCACGCAATATTACATGCTCCGTAACCAAATACCTCGAAACCTCCCTAAACTAATCCTTTAAGAGTATAAAGTCAAATTGGAGGGTAGAATTTCCTAAGTCACAAGTTACAATACACTCCCTACTCCATTTTCAAAGATTTTTTACTTTTTTAAGGATTTTTCTTAATATATTCTACCTGCAACTTTTAATTTATTAACACATGACATAAAGAATTGACCATCATTACCACCATTGTAACTTTAGGATCATAGAATAAAAAGCATACTTAAGTGTCTAAAAAATTAAAATCGTCATCCCCGACTTTTCACTTAACCATACTAAGCTTAGCAAGATCTTGTACGGATATAATTTTCCTATTTAAGCACTCATACTTATGACTTGTGACTTTTAACTCCCAACATGGATATATATTAATGTGTGTTACTCATTTCAACTTAACCATAGATGCAACTTATTTCCATAGTCCTAATAAATCATAACTAGAAGCAAGCAAAAACTTATTAGGAAAATTGCAAAATGGTTGGGTCCTAAATGTAACTTTATTTTACAAAACGAAACTATTAACTATTAAAACTTTTTGCAACATATTTATCATTATCACACGTTTTAAAAGCTAGGAATGCGTTGCTTAGTTTGAACACCTACCTAGGCCTTTCTCCCGAGTAGGATATCACAACCAACGATCGGTGTTCTTAGTTTGAAAACTCACCCCGTTGTTAGCGTAGTGAGGAATCACAACAACACCTTCTTCCTAATAGCCAAGGAATTAGGTTCTGTAGTTTGAACACTCACCTAGGCCTTTCTCCCAAGTGAGATATCACGACACACCAAAATCCCTAGAAGTAAAGATGTCTTAGTTTGAACCCCCACCTCGTGATTAGCGGAGTGGGATATCACGACACATCAATTACTTGCTCCATATAATCTAATGTATGCTTCATTGGCATTCTTTCAACATTCATGCATTTTTGCATTCATATTTAATTCATGCTTCTTTAGCAATATATCTTTAAAATCACTTAAAATAGAAAAATCTCGTTTTAAAGAATCAAGTTACAAATTTGAACCAACATTCTTATTCACAATTGAGTGAAGCTTTTAAAAACATCGATTGACTTAGTTGAATTAAAACGAACACGTATGATTAGGGTGATTAGAAGCTTATGGGAGAAAAAGATCACAAGTTACTCATATAAGATTATAGAATATTCTTGCTTAACACAAAAACTTATATTTAACTCTATCATCTCTTGCTTTTGCGATTACTTAGCCATACAACGTTAAGGGTAAAAGCTAGAAAACATTGTTCGGTCGGGTCAAAAATTACTTTCTATTCTCACCAACGGAAAACATACATTTTTGTCTTTAACACATTTTTATTTTTTATTTTTTTATTTTTTATTTTTTTTTTTTTTTTTTTTTGATATAAAATTTAAAATTTTTGCTATTTTTGTGGGAGAACCGGGTACGTGAGAAACACAATAAGCAAGCACATCAAATCGATAGATTCCCTCCCCAAACTAAAATGAAACATTGTCCTCAATGTTTAAAGTCGGGTTCCTACAAAATTATAACCGTTTTATTAGTAGACAAAGATAATTCGTTAATCGAATTAATAAATGCAAAGGGTATTGATCATCCCCAAACTAATTTCACACAAAGGATGAAAACTCGAGTGCATTCGTAATTAGGCATCGAACACAGAAGATTTCTTAAAATGTTGGGTTTAATCTGGCCAATCACAACACAACAACAAACAACAGAACGAAGAGGAAGGGCCCACTCAATCACAACACATTAGAGGGTTAAAAATAGAAAATAAAAATAGAAAGAAAAGGATAAGCATGGGGTGAACTCCCACGAAGCGGCTTTGTTTTTGGTTACCGAGTCGCAAGCTCGACTCGATCCCTGAATTCAGTTGTCCTTAGGGAGAGCAAATAGTAACGTTCATTGAAACTGCCACTGGATTGTGGAACGTGATAATTCCGGGATCAAAAACAAAATTCTCACTTTGAAAGGAGAAAATCATAGGTGATGTCTTGGTGTAAGTGAAGAATGGAAGAAAAGTCCAAATGATAAATGCAAAGGAATTGACATCTTCAACATTTAGAGGAAACGTCTTCTTACTTTGGTAGAAATTAAGCACAATATTCTTCAAACATTCATTTGGTGGTTCTGGCGGAGGTAGAAAAATTGATGGTTCTTTGAAAACTAAAAGAGTCCCGGAGGAAATGTTCTCTTTTAAATTCTCCTCCAATGTTAAAAGATTTTTATCATGAATGGCATTATAAACTAGTAACCTTGGTTGAATACTCTGTCCTCGATTCGAGAGAATTCAATATAACACTACCGACAACTCCGCAGTGAAAGGCGATCGGAATTTCTAAATAAGATGTAGTAAAATTACTTGTGGTGGTAGAGTCAAATGAAATGGTTAAATCCTTTTTTAAATCCTTTGGTTTGGAGAGATGATCATTAAAATCAATTGGATTATCAAAAGTGATTCTAATTGGCATGACAATGGTATTGATTTGGACATCTACTTGAAACTTCCTCAACATGTTTCCTTGATTTCGTTCAAATTCTTGAGGACAGAAAGATTCTTTTGGTTTCTTAGTAAAAGAATGCTGACTAGATACAAAAAAAAAATTATCTTTTTCCTTATCACAATTCGATTCATCATTTTCCACACAAATCTGACTAACGAGAAAAACATCGGCGTTTTCCATGAACAAACCTTCTCTCCGGTGAGAGTAGGGGAAGTAGGATTGCTACTTGAAACTTCAAGGGTGGTAGGGATGGTAAACATTTCCGGTGGAATCGAATCTTTTTCAAATAGTCTTCTAATTCACTTGCTTCCGTTGGAAGTAAGGGTGATGAAGAAGAAGACTTAAATCTCGACACCTTAAACCTTCTCTTCAAAGAGAGGATTCACGTTGCTGGATTTGAAGTTATCATCGAATTCGAAAAGAGGGTTTGAGTAAACTTGAAAATTTACTTCATGAAAAATTCCTTCTAAGAGTTGAATCAATCGTTACCCGTGGTAACTAATTAAGAGCAAGTTCATCGGTGAACTTCTCTCTATTCCTTTATAGTCTTCACCCAGAAGAACTATGATGAGAGAATTAGTGGTACTGCCACTAAACGGATCATCTTTCGAAAATCGATAATAAGAAATAGCGGAACGACAATTCTTATCTTTGTTTTATTCTCAGTATTTATTCGGACCCATAATAAACAAGTTCATCTTTTCCTACCTTAAAGTATCAAATTTCCTTCATACAAATCAATTAAAGCCTTTTCGCGGTTCGAAAGGAAAGGTCTTCCAGAATAATAGGCACTCTCGGATCGGGTCAAAATTAACCACACACTAAAAACTGAGAAAAGTGGAAACATCGACTCTAAAACAACAACATCCCTCGCTATGCCATCGGTGCAATGGAACGGCTGGAAGCTCAAGTGTCATGGCGAGAAGAAGTCAATGCTTTCAAGCCCAAGTTTCTTGTTAAAATGAGTGAGTAAAAGGATTAATGCCTAGCACCTGAATCGGCTAAAGCACTAGTTCTATCGAGCTCTTGTAAAGCCCATGAATGAAACTTTTCCCAGATCTTCGAGTTTCTCGGGAAACTTGTTTCAATGAAATAAGCGGAACGATTCGGATTCCACATTGTGATAGCGATTCCTCAGCTTCTCTATTTTGTCTCTTAGCAACGACTTAACCCATTAGTTGAACTTTGCATTTCGACAAGAGCGATCTTTCAATCCAATCTCTAGACGAAAGATTGTTTGAACATTTTCAAAAACCAGGCTATAATGAGCACTCGGTTTATTCGTGGTCTCTAATTTTCATCCTCTCAGATATGGAATTTAGATGGGTACGAATTAAGATTAGGATCAAGATTAACGTTTTTCTTTGCTTTTGGTTTGGAAGTTCCATGAAAATGGAAATCTTCTTCCCCGGAATATGGGACATGTGCGGTATTTACCAAATTAGGAATTTTTGCACTTTTCCGTTGACGTCTCCGGGTTTTTGTTTCAGTTCTTTTTGAGTTTATGAAACGCTTAACATAATATATCGGTGAAGGAACAAGAGGAATCGAAGGTTCTTCCAAAGTCTACCACTCCTTGTGGTGAAGCAAATTTGCTGACTAGGTTTAGTTACGGTATGCCTTGAAAGTACCCGGACTTGAGTAGAGGCTGAATTTTTGAAAATTATCACAAAGACTGTCAACAAACTTTGTAACATTACCAGTTATTTGCAAACCTTGATTATGACTTGCACATTCTCAATACCCGCATCGTTTGCTTTGACGTAGCTTCAAAATCTGTTTTCAAAACACTATTTGTTGAGTTGGTAAGAGTAAAAACTTGATTGGTTGTGTTTGGTATGGTGGGGAGCTTGATAACAGATTGTTGAATATTGGACGGTTTTTGTTAAAATTTCCTCCGACGGTTTTGGTTGAAATTAGAATAGGTTCCTTGATAACGGGTTTTTGGTTGGTTGGACAATTTGGTTGAATTGAAACCCGTGGGTCACCATTTGACTTACCAGATTTGAAAGGTTGATACTTTGAGAAAATTACCAATGGTGCGGTATGTTGAAAATTGTTGGATATTATCTTGAAAAACGGGAAAATCGTTTCCACCTCGAGTTAACGGACAATGGTTAAAATTGTGATTTGATCCACAAGTGACACAAACTTCCTCAACTGCTTTGACTGGTGCAGGAGTAACAACTAAAGCTATCATTAGACTCATCATTTGGATTCATACTTGATAGTCATTCTTATCCTCGAGAGATCGGCTATTTAGTTGCATATCGGAAAGAATTATTGGAAGATCAAGAATTAGTAAAGAGAGCATCCCGTACTCACTCTAGGAATCATTAGCACTGACTTCTTGTAGTAAACGAACTTTTGACTTTGCTTTCAGATAATTGCTAAACCTTCTTGAGGCATTTTTGTCCAAGAAATATGCCACCTGCTGCAGGAATCTAAGGCATCTTGATCGTTGAATTCAATGAGTGTAAAAAGATCAAGTAGGTGGAGTTCCTGAAAAGCCATGGTGAGACATTGACAAGGAGTCCTTTAAAACGTTCCATGCTTCATTAAAGGCTTCGTTTGGTTCTGGTAAAAATGATGATCTCATTCCCGATAGTAAGTGGATTTTGAAGGTGGAAGTATTGGTTTATGAATTTGTGAAACAAGGGTCTCCCAAGAGAGAATTGATCTGGTGTTCTTTGTCTAACAAACTCGGGCTTCACCTTCTAGAGAAAAAGGGAAAATCAAAAGCATAGACCGAAGTGTTTCGGGAACTTCTGGAAGTGTCTAAACGTTTGAAGTGACCTTATAAAAAATCGAAGGAGAAGTGGGGATCTTGTCTACCCGTCAATTTGTTTGCTTTGCACAAGATTGATTAACGTTGCTTAATCTCGAAATTGTTTGCATTGATTGGTGGGACAACTATAGTCAACTACGTACCCCTCGATAGGTCTTGCAACAGTAGTTGAGTATTGAGCCATCGTTCGATTGTCGGCCATTGGAACAACGTTTTGTTCAACAATTGGATTTTCCGAAAGAGTTTGTTGTTGACGACGTCTACGAGATTGCGAACGAGTGCGCATAAAAAGGAAAAACTAACAATTAAAAAACAAAATTTTACTCTAATTTTTTTTTCGGTTTTTTTTTTTTTTTTTTTTAAAATGAATTTAAACGGTTACACGAAAGAGACTTAAACCAAATAATCAACTACTTCACGGTAGCTCTTGAAATTGCATTCAAGGTGACCGTACGTCGTAGAGACACAAAAGCAAGTGTTAAATCTTTGATTACAATTGGGCACCATTGCAAGATCACCGGAACTTATTTATGAAAATATCTCAAGGAAGATATTATTTGTATGGTGTTCGATAACCAACTTTAGATAAATTTTATTTTCTAAATTAAAGACAATTTTTTTATATTTTTGATTTTTCTATTTTTTTTTTTTTATATTTTACTTATACTAAAAAGAAAAGGAAAATATTTTTTACTTTTTATATTTTATTTATTTTTTTGGATTTTTTGGATTTATGACATGTTACTTCATCGAATACGGTTGCAATAACCACGGTTCCCCGTTAATATGTATAAATAATGTCTGTGATTATATAGAATTCATATGAATGATTGCAGTTTATTATACTATAGAATATATCATAAAAATATAATCCCGAGAGTAATTAAGAAAGTTACCAAGTTACCCTTGATAAAATTCAATCTCAAAAAGATATATATAATATAATATAAAATACGTATATTAAACCGGGCAAGTATGATCACCCGGGTCGTTTCCCCAATGACTAGTGAAATTGAAACCACGTTTAGGTTTGGATCCTGATTTGAATGAAGCAAAGAAAATTTTTGATTTACACTACTAAAATTAAAGGCACAATTTAAACAACTAATTAACAAGTTAAACTAATTACGAAAGTAAATAAAATGCGACATTTAAGAAAACAAAAACAATTTAAATCTTAAAGTTGTAAACTAGATTCCTAAACCTAAATTAATGCTAAAGAAATTTTTAGGAAAAGAAAAATATTTTTTAAGGGCTTTTCGGATTTTTTATGAATTAAATAGAAATTAAATAGAAATTAAATTGATAAAAACTAAGAAAAATACTTTTTAAACTAAATTAATTCTAAATTACATAAAAGAATTAGAAAAAACATTTTTTATTACTAATTTTTCTATTTAAAAGATTAAAATTTAAAATTAAAGTTGAAAATTAAAAACTAAAGGTTTGAAAATTAAATGTTTAAAAATAAAGATAAAAATTACTTTTCTATAAAAATGACTTAAGTGATTTTAAAACTAAAATAATTTTTTTTTGTATTTTTATTAAACTTTTTCTATTTTTTTTATATGAAATTTGAAAATGAAATATTAAAAACTAAATTCGAAAATTAATTTTTAAAAATATAAAACTTAAACTAAAAATTATATAAAAATATTTTTTATAAAAAGAATCATGCAGAAAATTAATTTTATTAAAAGGCCCTAATTTTAATGAGTAATTATAAACTAATTTAAGTAATTAAAAAAAAACCAAATTTATTATTTTTAAAAACTATTTTCTATTAAGCTAAATGAAATCATGCCAAACACATGGGTTGGAAAAGTGACCACAGAACAAAAGTTGAGGGTAGGCGGCCAAACATTAAAGTTTTATGAAAAACACAAAGTTTGATCTATTGACAGAAATAGTCCCTGGACTTGGGACTAACTAGACTAACAATTAAACTAACGAAGGACTAACATTGAAAATCAAAAGGACTAACTGTGAAAAAATTTTAACTAACAGAAACTTTTAAAGATGGACAGAAATGACCCCTGAACTCCCTAACTACTAACACTCAGCATCCTTATTATATAAAAACAGCTTATTATCCTAACTTTTTAAGAAACAACTTTTATAAATCTTAACTCTAACTTATTTGAAATAAGCTGAATAAGCTTATTAGCTTATAAGCCTATGCAGCTTAGTAATCCCTACCCTCTCAAACCTAAATAAACAAAGCAACTTCAAGGCACATGACAAATTTTTACTACTTAATAAAATCTGCTTATTCAAACTATTAGCAAATCCAAACAGCTTATTTAAACTACTATTAAACAGATTACTAGAACAGATAACCAGCAGCTTATTAAGAAAACAAAAAAAAAACAAATGTAAAACAAATTAAACCTAAATAGTGTGTACCTTGGTGTTCCCAGCATGAACAGGAAACAGCAATAAGCTGTGTGGGGCTTATGGCTTATTCACATAAGCTCAATCTCGAACCAACAACAACCTAATCTAAACCTATATGCTAACCCTCAGCTCTAAAACCCTTGGAGTCTCAGCAGCCATCCAATTCCAAGAGACTCCAAGCCTTCATCATTTGAACAGCAATAACAAACACAAACACAAATATTTTGACAGAATTTAAATGAAGACACAAATTTATATGAAATAATACTTTTATTAAAACTGAAATAAAGTTCTTACAATCTTGAAACAAAATTACATAACATTAAAATGAAAATTACATTTGAAGAAACTAAAAAAGCTATGTAAACTGACTCGAAAATTAACCTAAAAATTAACCCTAAAATTTTTTTTTTAACTGCTGGATTGAGGGGGTTTTTATACCCGAAGCTTGAGCTCATCCTCCATCTTCTAGACCCTTCTTTCATCTTATCTCAGCCCTTCATCATTTCTCTCTCCTTGATCTAGTATCTCAATCGTTAGATCAAAGCATGTGTGCACCCGGATCATTGACGTGGACATATGTGTTAGTTATGTGAGTGTATACTGACATACACTCACCTCCACGTTAATTTGACCAATGAAATCCCTTCTTTCAGCCAGCTGGACTTAACTCAAGGGGAGGGGGTTGGGTGATTGATAGTGATGGTTGGGTTAAGGGGTGTGAGGGGGTCATTAACCCCATGGTTAATTGGGATGGGGGTAAACGAATTGTTAACTAAGGCTAGGGTGTTCTTGAGTGTGTTCATGTGTGTGTGAGTTTTAATCTCATTTGGGGTAAAAATGTGTGAACAGTAAACGATATGAGTTTTTAACTCATTGGGTTGGTTCGGGTTAGGGTATGGGTTTAAACGGGTCAGGGCTAGGGATATTATTGGTTGATTGGTGGGAAGTGGGTAGTTTGACCCGGTCTAAGTGACCCGCGCCTTTTATAACTATAGGGTAATTACATCTTCGGCCCTTGTGTTTGGCTAGCACCATTTATAAAAAGAATGGGTTAATTTCATATTCAGCCCTTGGGGTTTTATATCAAAAAGGGATTTGGGCTATATTGTTAGGCTTTGTAGGTTGACTGTAGTTTAGCTGCAGTTGACTGTAGAAGGCTGAGGCATGATCTCTTCGGCTTTGATTTCTTTAGCTTCTTGATCACTCATCCGTTCTCGTGTCCGTTTTTGCCCGTTTTTGACTGTTTTCTTGCGATATTTGACATATCCATACCTGCACACATAAAACTCAGATACAAGCACATTTTTGCCATTTTTGATCCGTTTTGGGTTTATTTGGGTTATTTTAAGCATAAATAGATATGTGTATTCTACACTTATCACATATTAAAATAATAAAATAATAAAATTTTATTATTAAATCAAAAATTTACGTTTTAAGTAAAAATTCTAAGTATAGAGT
>BQNB010121836.1:0-20389 GCA_026074375.1 Tanacetum coccineum
CACGAATATTGCTTCAGCTGTTATATGTTCGGCAACAAATCAAAAGTTTAACTTTTCTAAACTTGTTTTTGATGGTATGTTGAGGAACTTGGATACTTCTTAAAAGAAATTTCTTATGTATCTATGATTTTTAATGGTGTTCTTGAATAATCAAATTGAGCTTGGTGAACCTTTTAATGATGTTTATGTTACACCAGCTCACACTCAAAAGGTTTTCTCAAACATGTCCAGGAAAGGTGTAAAGTTTTCAGGAAAAGTTACTCCTCTTTTTGATTGTATGTTGGTGCCACACCAAGCACTTAAGGGTGAAGGGTCAGACCAACCCACTGAACCCTAACCAACACCCTCTCCTACTCACCCTAGTACATGAGACCAACCCCCCGTGACTGCCTCATCACCCAGCCATGCCACAACCCAAGACTCTAGAGACTCTTTAGAGGGAACTAATAGGATTGACAGGGATCAAGTTTAGACACCTCATGATAGTCCTCTTTCAGGTGGTCACACATCTGACAGAGCTGAGGGTGCCCTGAGCCTACAAGAATCATCTGTTTTATGCACTAACTTGTCCAATAGGGTTCTTGCCTTAGAGTCTATTAAGGATGCACAAGCTGCAAAGATCAGTGCATTGAAATCTAGAATCAAGAAGTTGGAAAAGAATAGCAAGCTAAGCATCTCACACTATAGGGCATGGTTAAAGAGTGTGAACAAATTATCCATGAAGAAGAAATTTGGAAATAAGGAGTCTGTATCCAAACAGGGGAGGAAAAAGTCCAAACCTAAATCAACTTTGGATGACAGTACTGTCTTTGATGATCAAGATGCAGATCATGATATGGAGTACATGGAAACTGAGGAAGTTGTGGATGAGGGGAGGCAAAGTGGTGAAACTAAGGAGGTTAAGTTGACTGATGATACAGAAGTTGTTGAAGATAAGGGCAGTGGTGATAAAGGAGGAAATGCTGAAGAACTAGTTAGTACTGATAGACCAGAAGTTAGTACTGCTAGACCAGATATTGATGCTGCTAGGCAAGAAGATAGTGCTGTTGAGCCTAGAACTCCTCCTACAACAACAAGTATATTTAATGACGAAGATATCACCATGGCTGAAACATTAATTAAGATGAAGGAAGAAAAAGGTGTGTCAATTAAAGATGTTGATGATTCTTCAAGACCTGCAAGATCTATTCTTACATTGAAACCACTTCCAATAATAGATCTTAAAGACAAAGGTAAAGGGGTTTTAAAGGAGTCACCAGTAAAGAAAGTCAAGAGAAGTGATCTAGATGCAGCTCAGATTGCTAAAGATGCTGAAATAGCAAGACTGGTACATGAAAAGGAGCTAGCAGAGATGAAAAGGGGAAAATAGGAAAGACAGAGACAGGATCAAGCATCTGTAGACTACATTGCAAGTTTATATGATGAAGTTCAAGCTAAGATAGATGCTAGTGAAGAGTTAGCTGCTAGACTACAAATGGAAGAGAGAGAGAGAGAGATGTACACAATAAAAGAAAGGTCAAAGCTATTGGCAAATTTTTTTTAAAGGAGGAAGAAGTTACTTGCTGAAGAAAGAGCTGTTGCTGTTAGAAACAAACCTCCAACAAGAATACAACTGAGGAGTCTAAAGATGACATATCTTTAACATACAGGTAAATATAGACATAATCAGTTGAACAAAAAGACATTTGAAGAGATTTGGGCCCTATACATCAAGGAACAAGAAAGAGATGTAGATTTTGTGCCTATTGGGTCTGAGAGAGATGAAAAGATGATTGATAAGATGAACAAGAAAGCAGCTGGTATGGATGAGGAAGAGGTTCCTAAAGAACCTGAAAGCACTAAGGTTGAAATTAAGCAAGAAGGACGTGAAGAGAACATCAGGAAAAGATCAGGTAGGAGACTGAAGATGAAAGCTACAAAGAAGTCTAAAAGGCAAAAGTTTGATTCTGATCTTGAAGAAGAGGAACAACTAAGAGCTTCTCTAAAGATAGTTCCTGATGAAGAAGAAGAGATTGATTATGAAGTTCTGGGTACGAGGTATCCAATTGTTAACTGAGAATCTGTATTTTATCATACTGATAGATATGGAGTACCTCATGACTATTACAGAGTGTTTAGAGCTAATAGAAGTTCAAGATATATCAAGACTTTCACTGAAATGGTTTCAAGATTTGATAGATTAGACTTTATTGAGCTACATAGTTTAGTGATGCAGAGATTTTCAACAACAACTCTTGAAGGAATTGATTTAGTTCTCTGGGAAGACTTAAGGATTATGTTTGAAGAAACTACAGATGATGATATTTGAAAGAATCAACAGAAATGGATTATTAAGAGTTGGACTTTCTATGAAAACTGTTGAGTTCATATCTTGGCATTAGAAGATGGTACTGAAATTCACATACTTGCAGAAAGAAGGTATCCACTTATAAGGGAAACTCTTGAGAGGATGATAGAGTTGAGATTGACTACTGAATTTGAAGGTGAAGCTATTCTTGATCTGCTCAGATTTATTTAAAAACAGATTGATGAGTTTAGGGGCCAAGATGGGAGTGAGAAGGATCTTTGAGTATTGGTTTTCTGACCACACAACAAATGGTCACTAGTTTACCATGTCTAACAGACATCAAAAACTGGCTAGTCTAGAAGAAAAACGGCTTTTGGTAAAGACTTCTCAAATCTGTTTACAGCTGATAGTTTGCTAAAAACTGTATGGTTCTCAACTCACCATGCTTCACAGTAAAGAGTTGGCTAGTCCAAAGCAAACGGCTCTTGGTAAAGACATCTCAAATCCGTTGATAGTTGGTAGTTTACTAAAAACTATATTGTTATCAGTGTACCATGTTATAGCAATAAAGTATTGGCTATTCCAGAGCAAACAGCTACTAGTAAAGAAATATCAAATCCGTTTATAGCTGGTAGTTTACCAAAAACCACATAGCCAACTTAGTTGGTATTTTTGCTGTGTTACTGAAAAGACTAGAAGCTAATCAAAGTTGAAGTTTAAAAGGTTGTAAAGTGTTTGGATACATCCTTCTGGTGTTCAAGAAGCTCAAGATGAAGAAACATGAAGGTTGATAAGTAAACATCATGTTTAGGGGAGGATTGTTGAGTTTTAGAAGACTTTACAACTTACTACTGCTGGTTCAACATTGGTGCTGCTAGTGAAGATTTAGTGCTGCTAAGAAAGATTGAAGAAAATAGACTAAGTCTTTAGTACTGTTAGAGTATAGTTAGTACTGCCAGTATATTGTTAGTACTGCTAGTATATTTAGTGCTGTTAGTAGTAAGTTAGTGCTACTAGCATATAATAGTTAGTGACGTTAGGAGATATGCATGAGTTAAATTAAGAATAGATATGCATTATCTCCTCACATGTTTTGTAAGCCCATTAGGGTTTTCCTTGGTGTATAAAAGGAACCCTAGACATAGTTATAAAATATAGATCAATAGATATCAATTAGCAATCATAGCTTGTAACTTAGTACGATTCAAGTTATAATACAAAGGCTGAGTTTGATAAAAGATCTTTTGTGTTTTTCTTAACATTGTTCTTCTTAGCATTGTTGATTAGTTTCTGCATAATCAATAGTGTTCAATCAGTGTTTCATTATTGTTGCTTTGGATTTATCTAAAGTAACAAACCCTTTGCAAGCTAAAGGTTCAAGATCTATTCAGTAAGGGATCCAACAATTGGTATTTAATCAAAAGTTATTAGATAATCATTAAATTGAATATTTTAATGAAATACGTTTGGATTTGGGAATTCATTCCTAGATGATGGATTTGTCCATAGTAATGAAAAATCTAAGAATATACATTGCAACAATTTATTGTGAAATTAGAATAAACCAATGAACTTGAAGTTCTTGAGGTGCCAAACATTATTAATAGAGTATTCATTGTTTACGGATTCGATCCTGGATGATGACCATGTGGACTAGTTATGCTCAACTGAGAGAATAGTTGCATTATATATTAAAGAATAAGAATGCTTTACACTTTTGGAAGTTGTAAAAGATGATTGTTTCCAACAGCTAATGTCACATACCTTATGGGATATAGTATGTTAATATCAAGATATTTGTATGTACACGAACAAACAATCATCATAGATATTCAAGAACTTTACTAATTGAATTCTTGAAATAAGTATTCTCAAAATTCTGAAAGATCAAACCTAGTTAGAATTAATGAAATATGTACCTTGTCAGCAAGTACGATCGTTGTATCTTGAGGCATGATTCATCAACCAGAATTATCATGCATTTGATCTATTTAGTATTTGGATAATGGATATTAAGACAATTCTATTAATGATAAAGATACTTGGTATGTTGTTATATTTAATATAAATTGTGTCCTATATTTGCATGTTTAATCCATGAATAATATTTATTATTCTAAATTAGTCCGTTATCGATCAACAATATGGAAATATTGTTAAACAAAGACAAATATGAGGGATTGGTGATATTTTTAGATATTAAAGGATGTGTTCTCCAAACTTACATGATATTCATAAGATGTATATCAGACTTCCACAACTAACAAGATTGTCACTTTATGGATAGGCGTCATTAAGTGAATCTTGTATGTGATTTTAATTTACTAAATACTTAGAATTGAGATGCAAGTAGGTCTTGCATTTGTGGATAATCGGTCTTGATATAGTTTAAGTTATCCTGAATAAGGTAGCAAACAAGGACTATTTTTAGAAGTGATTGTGAAACATATGACTTGACACTTGTAGTCAATAAAGAATTTGTTCCTTCAATAGTTGAAGAATGATGCCATTAGGCCCCTCGTAGGGTTAATCAGATGTATGTGTGGCCGCACCTAAAAACTCATGTAGATGTGACTCAATGATTTTTGGCAATCTTGATTAATTACATATATGAGAAACAGAATCATTAAATAATGGAATGACTTAGACCCATATCCATTTTTATCAAGGTATCAGAAACTAAGGGATTGTAAATGATAAATCATTTAACTATAACTTTACAAAACTACACTCATGTATTCCTGGGAGCATTGGCGTGTTGCTAGACGCTTACCAATGTTATTATATTATTTGAGACATGTCCAAGTGGGAGCTATTAGGATATGTACATATATCAAATGATATATGTCCGGGAAATTACGTGAGCCTATGGGGGCACACGCGTATAGACAGTGGATCCGTTTATTAATGTAATTAACATATTTATCATATTTTAATTATATTAATATGTTTCACAAAATAATTAAATGGTTGTTAATTATAAACGTTAGACGTTATAATTAATTAATAGATATTAACAAGTGAAGGACTTGTTAGTACGAATACTACTGACATCAAATAACGTCTATTTTATAGCATCATTTATCCAATGTTATTAACCTATTTTGTATATTTATTGCAAAGAATTGTTACTTAATCGTTTATATTTAAGAATTGCAGTAATTATGGAGTAATTGGTGAAAGATAGCAAAAGGCGCGCATTTTGGAGCTTAAATAAAGATATTTTGAAGATTACTATTCTAAAGACCAATACACCGTATCCATCAAGGAAGATATGACGTATTCGTGCCTGCACTCACCAAATACCATAGAAGAATAAAGCTTAATACGCCGTATCCAGAGAGACTCAATAAGCCGTATTCAAGATATAGTATATGAATATTTTGGAAGATATCAAACGTGGTCCCTACTCCAAGAAATCCCCAATACGCCATATCCAATCCTTGGATATGCCGTATCGACCGACTTCCAGACCTTATAAATAGAAAACTCAAAAACGAGTTTTAAGTGTGCTAAATCATATTCTCGATACCTAAACCATAAAAGTCATTTTTTAGAGGAGAAAAAGAGCAGAAGAGGTCGAGCAACGTTATCAATTCCATAGGAGACAACGTGTAATTCCATATACTTTAGTAATCATTTAGTTTTTGGTATCATTCATTAACTTGGTTAGTTTACCTTGGCTAAATAATTGCCTTTGTATTTATTATGACGTTTGAAGGCTAATATCTTCGGGTATTAGCCATTATTATGAAGATCTAAATGTTTGGTATTTGTTTATCTTGATTTCTTGATTTATTGTTGAATGCTTGTTTATGTTTATCAATTTATACTTGTTTACGCGCTTTTGTATGCGACCTATCATTCAACTGGATCTAGTGATACGGACCAAGTAAATCTAGAGTCTGGGATAGCTCTCCATATAGTAATTTATACATCTAGAATCATAGGATCACAAATATTGTCCTTCTAGTCTTTGTCTAGGATTAGGATTCGCTTATAGGCTTTATACTAGTTAATTGGATATTGCAATGGTTTTTTGGATCTTGTTGACTAGCAGGGTAAAACCTAGATTAATTCAACAATTAAAATTTTGATTCATTAGATTGTTGAAATGTGGACTACTAGTGTATAAATTACCATTAAGTAGTAAGTGGTAAAGTCTATATGAGCTAGGGTTTAACAAGATCACCATTTCTTTAATCCCTAAGATAGATTATAATCATCGAATAAGGATGCTTTATGCGGATGCTTTAATTGTGACAGAATTAATGTGTCTAGGTATTAGGATGATGTAACGCCTAAGTCTTAAGAATAATATGCCACCTCGAGAGATGAATTCACTTACTCTGAATAAACATATACCAACTTTTATAGGATTAATAATGGTTAAATACAGTTTTTCTTTTATTTCAGCTCGATCGCTTGTTATCTTTGTTAATTAGCTCACGTGGGTTAAAGTCCCTTGAATTGATTATAGTCACTGATATGTGAGAAATCACATATCCTTTTTATACCAAAAATGGCCCTTAAATGATCAAATAACACAAATTATGCTTGTATTTGTGTATTTTGTCGTTTGTGAATGTGTAGGTACGGATATTGCAAAAATCATAAGAAAACGGTCAAAACCGGGCAAAAACGAACACGAGACGGATAGAGTGCTCAAGAGCCAGAAGTTTCTAGCAAAGATCAACAAAAAGTCAACAATGGTCAACCTTTGGTCAACCACAAAATGACAAAACCTTGAAAATACCCAAATGAGCCTTAATGTTAAATCAATTTCACCATAAGTCCCTAAACTCATAACACCGTTAGTCCCTAAAAGTCTTATGACTAACGGTCGTTATCTCCTAAATCTATATAAACCCTTTTAACACCGGCCCAAAACCTTTAAATTGGCCCAAGTAAACTCCGTTTTTCCAGAGTCAAACAAAAACTTTATAAAAGAAAAAAGGGCGCGAAGGGGTGAAGTTACTATTCACCCTTTGTCCCAACTTTACCCAGCCAAAATCAAAGGGGTAATCCCTTCATACCCCGCAATCCAACATGGCAAAAGATTCTAAATATCAAGCTATCACCTCATCATACATAACAGTCACCCAATGTCATGATTGGTGAGTATTGAAAGGGATGACATCTCGCGGGCTATCAAAGAAACACAAATATGGAAAGAATTTACACTAAACTTAGTGTAAAAGAAGCACACACCTCCAAAGATGTAGGATTGCCAGCTTGGCAATCCGTGTGCCTCAATCTCATCTAACGGCCAAGATATGGGATCCAATGATTGGAAGGAATCAACATACAAGATCAAGACTAAGAGGAGCGTGTAAGAGAGCCTAGAATCTTCTCTCCAAGCCTATAAATAAGAAGTCACCTTCAGTCACATCAGCATCTAGTTCTTTTCAGCTTTAGTGTAGCTTTAATATAGTTTTTAGTGTAACTTTTATAAATGTAATTTTTATCTTATAATTTTTTAATCAATGTAACTTTCCATTTCAAAGTTTGTAATCAGTTTTAATATCAATAAAAAGTTTAGTTTTCATATAGTGTACTTGTTAAATCCTTTTTTTACTTTAATACATAATGGTTTAAATAAGCTCTTAACTGTTCATTAAGACTATTAAAAATGCTGTCACTTTTTAACTCATAAGCTAGATTCAATCTCATTTAAGCTCTTAAAGCTTAAATGAGCTTATTGACATTCAAATTCACTCCAAAAATTACCTCATCTTAAATTTGGAAGGGAAACAAAAAATGGAAGGGTTTCCAGGACCTCACTAGCTTATCTATGATAAGCTAGAGCTTGTTAATTTGCTCATAAGAGCATTTGATAAGCCTTGGTTTGTGCAAAGGCCTTTTGTCAGTCTTCATTTTCTTTTCTTAGCTTTAAAAATGCCAAATTAGTTTAATATTGTCTTATTTCTGCTTATTGATGTTTAGTTTTGCTTAATAGTGCTTATTATTTGTTGTTATGTGCTTATGATGTTTGATTATTAGTTTTAATTCGTAGTTTGTACTTATTTTTCAAATACAGTAAAAAAACCAAATACTGTAGACATAACCTTGTCGCTTATTAGTTTGCTTATTAGCCTTGCCTTTAATTCTGTCGTTTTAGGTCTTCTATAAAGCTATTTGTTATCGGTCTTTGACTTATATAAGCATTAACTTTCATTTTTTATAAGCTGATATGGAATTAAAGGATTTAAGGGAGTGTTTGGGTCAAGCAGTACTAACTTAAGTTAGTACTGCTTGAGTCCATTTGTTCTTTTACTCATTTAAAATTTCATAGTTGGTGTTATAAGACTTAAAAATTTTAATGGTTTTATAAGGTTTATTCAAGTTCTCTTCGTTTTATGCGGTTACTAAGTTGGAATCTGTCATCAGTAGATCAAGTTTTTAGAAATTTTAAGATTAAATTAGTCCTAGCTGTTTTTGTTGTTTCAATAGGTCTTGCATAATAGTTGTTTTAAAAGTGTAGAAATCAACCCCTTTTGCCTGCATTTGTTCAAGTTAAAGTTTTGGTCACTTTGGTGTCAAATGCATCAGCAGCTATAAATAGCAAAACAGTCTTTTTCAATCTCAAATTTCAGTAAGTAAAAATAGTTTTTAGCTTTTCAAATTTGGAGCATAAATAGATTTTAGGCCATTTTAGATAGATTAGGACTTATTTTAGCATAAAAAGCTTTTTGAAACATCTGTTTTTTGTCCTGCAATTGTTATTTTGTCTTTCTTAACAAAGTTTAAAAAAACCAAAAAACTATAGTATTTTGTCTGCAATACAATTTCTAAATAGCCTTTTCATAGCTTATTTAGATTTCAAATTACTTTTCAAAAACAGTTTTAAGAAGTTTGTAGGAAGGTCTTTCTAATGATATAAGCCTCTAGTCCATAATGTTCCGTTTGTATGCTTAAAAATAATCTCAAAGTTAGCATTTAGGCTGTTTGGTATGCAGTTTTAGTATAAGTGCTTTTTAGGATTTTTCAGCTTATGGCTTATACTTTTTTGCTTAATTTAGTTCGTTTTGCTTTTTAGGTTAGGTTTTAGGTTAGGTGATAGCTTATCTTAGTTCTAGCTTGATTTAGATTATTTAATTTTTTAGCTGTTTATGTTTTGTTGTGAAATATTAGTTTATAGTACATTTTGTTGTTTATATAAGCTTGTTTTCAGATTAATAAAAAGCTCCTCTTTCATAAATTTTCGCTTCTTTTTAGTTTGTTCATACAATTTTGCTTTTCATAAGTTTTTGCATAAAGTTATAAAAAAGGGTAGTGGGGTAAGAAAATCCAGGGTGAGCAAGGCTCGAACCCTGGACCTCAACCCTCCTCAACCTTTTATAACACACAACACACCAACACATCCCACTGACGAGGGTCTTTGGGACTTTTACGTCCTAAGGTGCGTTTTCAATTCTTTTATCACCTTTTTGAACTTTGTTATAAAAAAGCACTTCGAGTGCTAGTTTACTTTTTCTCGGTTTATTTAGTTTAGCACTTTAGGATTTTATATTTTTCCTGCATTCTGCTTATCATAAGCTACTTTTAGAAATTTTCTTAAATTTTTAACTCAACGTTTAGTATTTTTAATCATTTAATTTCTTTAAAAACATTAAAAAAATCATAAAAAATAGAAAAATAATCAAAACAATAAAATTCTTTTTTATAAAAATTTCTTTTATCATATTTTAGGCTTAGGTTTGAAATTTACTTTCGTAGGGAAAATATTTTGTAATTTCACTTTTTAAAGAACAGGATTTCGTTCCCGTTCTTGTTTTCTTCGTTTTTAGCTTTAATCACTTTTGGTTTAGGATTCCCTCAGCTTTTTCTTTTAAAATAGTTAAATAGGATTAATAGTAGAAAAATCATTTTAGGTTTCATCAAAAAGTTTGAAACCAATTCAAATCATTGTCCAAATTAAAGCGAGGTCTCAATTTTACAATTCTTGGGATAAAACGACCCGATGAATACTTACCGGTTAAACGTAGGATATTTTTGTGTAGATTTTTACTTTAAATCTTTGTCCTTAAGGATTTTTAGTAAATTTCTTTATACTTTGATATTATTATGTGTATTATAATTTGAACATCATCAGTCACCAACCAAACCGTGCAAGTCTCTCAGGCTGAAAACCCCTTTTTTCTGTTAAAATTAGTATTTAGACTGACATAGATTTAGAATAGGATAGAATTAACATAGATTAGATAACCAAGATATTAATTAAATTGATAGATTTAACCTCGCTTCAAGTGTTCGACAACCTACTTACCATGAAACTACTACCGATCGGGTACATTGCCCGTTAAAATGTTGTTTTTGGTTTAGTCAGAAGAATATAAATTTAAAACTTGAATCAATAAAATATACACCACACAATGACACATCAAGTTTTTGGCGCCGTCACTGGGGAGTGAAAATTAATCTTGATTTTTCTTTTATATTTTGGTTTTTAACATTAGATTAGATCTAACCTTTAGGATTAGTGTATATTCTTGTATATTCTATAAATTTTGTATATTTGTCTTTAATTGTTTGCTTGTATATTTGTGTGTTTAATTGTTTTCGTATTTAATTGTGTTTCTTAAATACACTGTTATGGTCGATAGCTGAATACGACGTATCCACTTCCATCGGATACGGCGTATCTAACTTTCTATCCAATACAACGTATTCATCCCAACAGATTAATACGGCGTATCCACTTCTATTGGATACGGCGTATCGATCATCTGGAACAGAAGCAGATTCTAAGTTTTCTATAATTGATTTTTGTGCCAAATTTTTTTCTATCTTTCTTCGGAACAAATCCTACTAGTTGTTTATCCCTTGTTACAGGTAGTGCATGACAAGGAGTTCTACAAACGAACTATTTACACCTTACAAAGAACCTAAACGAGAATTTTGATAATCAAGAAGACACTTCAAGACTCTAAGTCTTGACGAATTGAGATCTCCTGATTTCAATCTACTTTTTCACCAAGAATACTTGGAGGAAGAAGAAGCGGAAGCAATGGCGGAAACCATGGAGCAATACATGAGCAAGACCCAAACGGACTATGGATTGGGAGTCGCTAGTCCTAAAATTGATAACAAAGATCAATTTGAACTAAAAGGCCAATTTTTTAAGGAGCTTCGAGAAACACATTTAGCGGTTCGGATAATGAGGATGCAAATGAACACATTAAGAAAGTTCTTGAAATAGTTTACTTATTTCATGATCCTAACATCATTGAGGATCAACTAATGCTTCGAGTCTTCTCTATATCCTTAAATGGAGCCGCAAGTCATTGGCTAAGAAACGAACCAACTGGTTCGATCAAAACTTGGGAAGATCTTAAGACTAAGTTTTTGAACAAATATTGCCCACCTCGTCAAACTGAGAAGAAAATGGAGGAAATCAACAACTTTCAGCAAGACCCCTAAATTGCTCATTTACTTCATTCATCTCAATATGTCTAAGTTCTGGTTTGCTCTCATGTCTTGATATGATTATATCCCTATAGGGTGGTGACTGAGGTATCATCCAAAGATGTAAGTGGTAATGCTCCTCAAGATGACAACACAGACCAGTCTGTCAGTCGATCCGAAAAGAAAAAAGGGTGACATTTAGTTTACAAACATTTGTACTTTTCACTTTCATGCTTAGTCATGTACTAACAACTTCTTTGTTTGTTTTGTCATGCATTCAGGCTTGCATAAGCGGATGCATCCTCAGAATAGTGCATCGTATGACAGGATACAAGTTGGGACATTTGTGGCATAACGCATTATCCCCATGAAGGGTTAGGCTCGCCTATTTAGGATAATGAATAACTTGCATAGTATAAACTGCATGCTTTTTTCTTTTTTACCTTTTATGTTTTAGTGGTTCCAGTACTACTGGGCCGGTCATGTTGATTGGCTGGTGAATTACCAGTCAGAAATTGAACTATGATATGATATCCCTTTGTTTTGGTTCATCATGAGGCTTAATTATGCATGTTTGGGACATATCTGATTTACCCTGTTATGTTAGACGAATCATGCCATTGCTATCTATTGAACATTTGTAAATAAGATCATGAAACAACCATTACGCTTAAACTGATAAGCTTAATGTAAGATGATCCCGTTTAGCGAATGCGACAAAGCATAAACTGCCTAGCATGTCTACAACATTATATAAAATAACCTATGAGTTTGTCCATCCTATATAAATACATGATCTAATCATCTATGGAACATTATAAAATTCATCCGCGAAAATAAGTGGGTAATCAGCCGCATATGCACATTATGAAAAAGGACACCGATCTCCATATAAAGTGACCAGCATCTTCCTTTCTTTACTTATTTTAATGGATGGTGTTATTTGTATTTTGGTCAAGATTGTTGTGCGTCGGTCATTCTATAACGAAAGCATGGCTAAAGGCGGTAGAGCTGATACAAAAACCACATTCACCATTCTTTTATCACCCATTAAATTAACATCATGTTGTTTAGCATGGGAAGCCACAACATAAGTATTGGACAGTTAGTATTAGATATCACAACATACCCAAATACCAAATACTATATTCCAATACTTACGCTTATGTAAAAGGGTATAGTGAAACACTCAAACCTCCAAAAACTCTATCCCATATTGGATCATTTGCCTAATGTATGCATACTCTAGGTTGTGTATGCCTCATTATGTACAACAGTCATGCATGCATAATTTGTGAAGCCGGTAAGTTTATACCTTCGGTGTAGTCGTTATTCCCTTCTTTACTCCAAGGTTGTTTGCCAAAATCCTAACATCCAACACTAATGATATGGGTTTGTACGTGTGTGTTGTCATGATAAAAGGCGCCTCTCATGTGTGTCGCATTGTTTCCCCCCACCATAAATGCATGGCTTAAGCAAATAACCAAATGCACCCTCGAAACTAACTATCGATGCTCCCTAACTTCTCAATAACATTTACTACATGGAAATCCAGGAAACTATATATTAAATAGATATCTTCAATATCTTCTTAGGTTATATTACCAACCCCCTTATTCTCATGTTTAGTGAAGTTTATACCCAATCTACACTCTGGAATGATTGAAGGTATGGTTGTGTTACTATTAATGCCTTCACATTGTATGTATCATTACACGTATTTGTCTCTCTTTGCAGGCTCCTCGAATGACCCTATGATGAAATCATCGCTGTCAGCGATGATCTACAAGACTATGTTGATCGCCTCCAAAACAACCATTGGTCAGGATGGAATAGTCCACAACTAGTGTGGTCTAAAACTGTCAGATTTACCCACATCCATTTTAGGTAAACACTCACGCATAGGATATTTTCGATCGAATAAGTGTTGGATCTGTATTGCAAAGGTCATGCCTGTCGAGATATGCTAAAAATTTCATGCACAGGTTTAAAAGATAATGTAGCAGCATCAACTTCACGGTACGCACACACCCGTGCCAGTAGAAGACCCTGAGGTATTTGTTTTGGAAACTAATATTCAAATACTTAATTTTATAAAGATATGATTCCTTCAGTTTTGTAAATTGTGCCATTGTGAAAGACTCCCACACACGCCAACTATGACTCTTGCCCACTTCATATTTGTGTAGTTGTAAAGCCCCCCAAACGTGCAACCTTAACCTCGGCAGGTAATCTTCCACAACAGTGTCCCAAACATGCCTACCTAATTTAAGTCAAATTTTCTTTGTATGTCACCTGATGATCATGGTTGTTGCATCTTCAATTCCTTCTCATGCAGGTGTTCCTCCAGCATTCCATAACCTAGCCCTTCCGTCCTATCGGTGCTCCAAGTGTGATGTCACCATGTGGTGTGCCTAAAGAATAGACAAGGCAAAACAGGCTGTGCATCCAACATTCTCTCTATGCTGTCAAGAAGGTAAACCACGCCTCTCCCAATTCAATGACACCCCCCCTCCGTTAAAGACACTACTCGACTATACTGTCCCTACAACCTCAAAGTTTAGGGAACATATCAGGGTGTACAACAACATGTTTTGTTTTACCTCTTTCGGTACCAATATATACCATTCAATTAATTCAGGTAGGGCGCCATATACATTTAGAATCAACGGACAAAACTTCCATCGTATAGGTTCTTTGCTGCCCGAAGAAGGAGCCCCCCCTGAGATATGCACAACTATACTTCTTCGATACACAAAATGAAATCAGGAATAAGATGGCAGCTTTCATGGAGAAAGAGACAACTGAAAAGGTTGATGAAAACACAGTCGTTGGGCTGATCCAGATGCTGGATCGATCAAACGCACTTGCACAGTCCTTCTGAATGGCAAAGGAGTGGTGTCGTTCATATGGCTCTCAAGACTTCAACCTTAGGTTAATAAGTAAGAGAACAACATCTAGACAGTACAACGCACCTACGGTGTCTGAAGTTGTAACCTTGGTTGTAAATGATTTTGGCGACGGTATTCCTTCGAGAGACATAATGGTGAACAAAAACAATGAAAGCCCGCAACGAATATCATAACTTCACCCAAGCTACATGGCATTGCAATACCCTCTGTTGTTTCCGTATGGAGAGGACAAGTTCCATGAAAACATAGAATACTACGTAAACGCAGGTACCCGAAAACAAAATGTGGATATGTGACAATGAAAGAATATTACGCTTACATAATCCAACATCGACCTAACCAGGGCACCACGTTGTAGCGAGGAGGGCAGCTGTTTCAGCAACATTTAGTTGACGCGTTCACGGCTGTTGAGGAGCAAAGACTAAAATGGACGCGAAAGAACTAGGACACATTACGAGTAGATCTGTATCACAACCTGTGTGACGCTGTAACACGAGACAATACGAGTGCAGCTAGGGAAAATAATAGTTTTGCCCAGAAGTTTTATAGGCATCCCACAATACATGATGCAGAACTATCAAGATGCAATGGCTCTATGTCGAGCATATGGCAATCCGGACCTGTTCATCACGTTTACCTCCAACCCAAAATGGGTTGAAATGTACGATATGTTAGCTCATATACCTGGACAGAAATCGCATGATCGTCCAGAGATAGGAACCTGAGTCTTTAAAATGAAACTAACAGAACTGATGGATGACCTCACTAAAAGGCATGTATTAGGAGATTGTTGTGCAGGTAATACATATCTCATTATAAATTTTTTTGATCGTTCATTATAAAATGTATTGAATGCCATGAAGTAACTTATTTATATCCCATCTCAGTCGTGTGTGTGATAGAGTTCCAAAAACAAGGGTTGCCCCATGCACATATCCTGTTATGGTCGGAGGAATGCTTTAAGTGCACAACCCCTAATGAAATTAATGATATAATCGCAGCTAAACTCCTATCTCCAACCGAAGATCCGGACGGGTATAAAGTAGTGTCTGAATTTATGTTGCACGGGCCTTGCGACAAAGACGTGAAATATGCCCCATGTACTACAGAGGGAAAATGCTGGAAACATTACCTTAAGGTGTTCTTGGAGGAGACAGTGATTAATGAAGATGGGTATCCTATTTATCATCGCCGAAATAACAAAGTAACTGCCAAGAAAGGCAAGTTCACTTACAATAACCAACATGTTGTCCCTTAAAATCGGTATTTGTTGCTGAAATATTAGGTACACATAAACATTGAATGGTGCAATCGATCTAAAGCAATTAAGTACTTATTAAAGTACTTAAACAAGGGGCCAGATAAAGCTACTATTGTTATACAGGAGAACGTTACAACTAGGGCCGATAGGGCATCAATACAAATTTCCCAAGTGGACGAAATTAAAAACTATCTAAACTATCAGTTTATAGCTCCGTATGGGGCAGTATGGTGGCTCTTTTCATTTAATATCTATTACTCATACCCAATTGTCATGCAGCTGAATTACCACCTGCCAAATCAGAATGCAGTCATATTGCACGATTATGAGGATTTGCCCGCCCTTCTGGAGAAGGAAGGAATTAACATTACAATGTTCACCGATTGGTGTTAAACGTTGTAAGAGGAGCTCAATCATTTGAGAAACTGATGACAGCTAACAAACAAACTTATGCAACATTTAAAGCATCGTGTTTTCCGTATGGCCTACTGAATGATGACAAGGAATAGTCACACGCAATAGTGAAAGCAAAGTTCCGGGCAATGGGGCCACAATTGCGGGACTTATTTGTTGGTATTAAAAGGCTTCTTAGTGATATTGAAGTTAATGATGCTAGTTATGATTGTTACTACTGCTGGTTCAAGTTACTACTACTGTTCAAGATTAAAGAAAAAGTTCTAAGTCATTATTACTGCTAGTGTAATATTAGTACTGATAGTACAAAATGTTACTACTGCTAGAAGAGTTTATGCTATTATACTTAGTTAGTACAGTTAGTCTATTTTAGTATTGCTAAAGAAATATGTATGAGATATTTTAGGAAAAGATATGTATGAGTAGAAAACGCGTTGTAAGGCCATTAGGGTTCCTTGGTGAATAAAAGGAGACCATAGGGCATGTAATTTAGATATCTCTCATTCATATACGTTTTTGATATATAGCTTCAAGGTTGTAAACTCTAGTACTACACAGAGTACTCGTATTATTGATAATAATAATATTGGAGCTTTTTAGTAATATCATTGTTCATACAGTTTACTATTTCATTAATATTCTTCTAAGTATTAAAGAGTAGATTTCGCATACTCTTTAGTATTCACAAAGTTTCTACCATAGTTGTTTTGGATTTATCCAAAGTAACTTAACCTTTACAAGCTAAGGAATCGATCTTAAGTTGGGATCAACAAGTGGTATCAGAGCTTGTGTTCTGAAACTTTGATTTAGAAGAAACTAACAAGAAGAACCCTCTACTCACAAGGAAGAGATGGATCTAGAAACTGCTCAAACCACTACTACTGCAAAGCTATCCATTCTCAAACAGGGTGAATATGATATGTGGAGGCTAAGGATTGAGTAATACTTTCAAGTAAAAGACTATGCTCTATGAGATGTCATAGAGAATGGAAACTCATTCAAACGAACAACTCAAACAACAACAAATGCTGATGGTACCTCAACTTCAATAATACTAGGTCTAGTAACTACTGAAGAAAAGGTTTAAAAGAAGAATGATGTGAAGGCAAGAAATATATTACTGATGGCACTTCATAATGAACATCTAATGACATTTAAACAGTACAAGGATGCTAAGACTTTGTTTGCTGCTATACAAAAAAGATTTGGTGGTAATGAAGCCACAAAGAAGACTCAAAAGACTCTTCTGAAGTAAATGAATAAGAACTTTAGTGCTCCAAGCACAGAGTCTCTTGACTCTATTTTCAATAGGCTTCAGAAGATTGTAAGTCAGCTAGCTATCTTAGGTGAAAATATTTCATAAGAAGATCTCAATTTGAAATTTTTAAGAAGTCTGCCTTCTGAGTGGAATACTCATGTTGTGGTCTGGAGGAATAAACCCGATCTAAACACAATGAGCTTTGATGATCTCTACAACAATTTCAAGATTGTTGAACAAGAGGTTAAAAAAACTACAAGCTCAAGCTTAAGCTCTCAGAATATGGATTTTGTGTCATCCCTTAGCAGTACTAATAAAGTTAATACTGCTAGCACTCAAGTTAGCTCTGCTAGCACTCGAGTTAGCACTGCTAGTACTCAAGTTAGTACTGCTAACTTAAGTGATGCCACTGTTTATGTATTTTTAGCCAATCAACCAAATGGGTCTCAACTTGTATTTGAGGACCTTGAATAAATCCATGAAGATGACTTAGAAGAGATGGATTTGAAGTGGCAGTTAGCATTGCTGAGCATGAGGACAAGAAGGTTTTTCTGGAAAACTGGTAGAAAGATTACTATCAATGGGACTGACACAGCTAGATATGACAAGTCCAAGGTGGAGTGTTTCAACTACCATAAGATGAGACACTTTGCAAGGGAATGCAGAGGACCTAGGAACCAAGATAGTAGGAACAGGAATTAAGACAACTCTAGAAGGACTATAAATGTGGAAGAAACTTCTTCCAAAGCCATGGTGGCTATTAATGGAGCTGGTTTTGACTAGTGCTATATGGCAGATGATGAAGTTCCTACAAACATGGCTCTTATAGCTTTTTCAGACTCTGATGTACATAATGACAAAACTTGTTCAAAAACCTGTCTAAAAAGTTTTGAAATTCTTAAAACTCAACTTGATGATTTAAGAATAGAGTTTAACAAATCTGAGTTCAATTTAGCTATTTATAAAAGAGGGTTAGCATTTGTAGAAGAGAAACTTGTCTTTTACAAAAAGAATGAGGTTATTTTTTATGAGCAACTTGCTATTCTAAAAAGAGATATCTGGTATGTGTTTAATTACACACACCTTTTACCTTTAAAAACAAGTTAAAATAACCAAAAACGGACTTAAAATGCCAAATATATGCTTGTTTTGCTAATTGTGTTGTGCAGGAACGAATATCTAAGAAAAGGACGAAAAACGAAGCCAAAACGACAAAACCGGACACGAAATGGAAAAGCGTGGAAAAGACAAAGCCCAAGTTTGAAAAAGTCAACCAAAGTCAACCCCGACAAATCCAAAGTCAAAAAGTGAAGAAAAATAAGTTTAGGGGCCAAAATTGCCAAGTCCCTAACTTATTTAATGAAGAAAAAAGAAGGATAAAATTGCAAGGGCTTAAAACTGCCATTTCAATACCAAGAGATACCACTAGGGTTTATTTCTGCCAACATCCACAAACGTTTATACTCACAAGGACATGAATGCAAGAACCTTTATAATATACGTGGGGTGTTTTTGCAGTTTCCAAACTATCCATTACACAACATGGATGGTGTGTGACAAACAGAACACCATAACCATGAGGGACCAAACCTGTACAATCCACCAAACCCTCACCCCATTTGAAACACTGTTTATCTTTATCAACATTTCCCGCCAAAACCCCAAACCCCACATCCTGTCCCTTTCCACCTCGTTGACCTCCACATCACTCCAAAACCATCACCACCTCTTACCCTACCCCCACATGGGCTATCATCCAGCTTGGCGATCCTTGGCATCTATATTGCGACACGATAAGGATGGGTGAATCATTTTGTTTGGGCACAAGAAAACTTCAAGGGCTTGTGATTGACACCCAGCTTTTCATTCACCAAAGAACACAATCTGACAAATTCAAGTGAAGACAAGAAGAGAAGTATAAACCCTAGCTTATTTTGCTATAAAAGCTTTTGTAAGCCATTGTGGCAAGAGTTAGTTTTTAGAGTGTAGTTTTTAGCTCAGTTTAGTTTTTAATTTAAATTACTTTGATGTACTTGTACTCTCTTTTTTTTAATGAAAATTCAGTTTGTTTTTCACATTGTGTTCTAAGTTACTTGTCTTTCTTTAAAAACCATATAAGCTCTTAATATAAGCACTTTATAATCTGTTTTTAAAAGCCTTGATACAAAAAATTAAGAAAAAAAAAGTCACTGTTTGATAAGCTAAAGGATGAATGAGCAAAAATGGATGGCTCATTGGGAAGTTTAGTATAGCTTATTTATAAGCTAAGGGGTAGGATTAGAGCTTATTTAGGTTCATACACTCCTGTTTTGAGCAAGGAGCCAAGGTACACTCCCTTTTAAATTTTTGCTTAAAAGTTACTGTAGCATAGCTTATTTTCAGCTTATTAATGTCATTTTGTGCTTATTCATGTTTCTTTATGCTTATGAGTACCTATTGATTGCTTATCTGTCACTCCTTTGAATTTTGTTTGTAACTGCCATTTTTAGCTTGCAACTGTGTGTTTTCCTTCTTGCTTATTTTAGAGCTTAATGTTGTGCTTTTCTTGCTGCTAATTGCTTATTTGTCATTGCTAATCACCTGTCTTTAATTATCTTTCTTTAAATCTTTGTTAATTAGCCTCTTAATTTGATTTTTACTACTTAAAGGGGTGTTTGGAACAAGCCCAAAATGGGTCGAAATGGAAAGGTTATGGGTTGGTGTCACTTGACTAACTTTGGCTTAAGTAATTAAGCTATTTTGAGACTGTTTTCAAAAGTTTACAAGTTCAAAAAGTGATTTTCAAGTGTTCTCATTGTTGCCTTTAAGACTGTTGGTTTTAAAAGAGATACAAGAGCTTATTTGGATAA